>WOXC01006305.1:0-72500 GCA_011680675.1 Gymnobelideus leadbeateri
TTTAAAGAAATTAAGAAAAAAATAATGAAGCCATGTTACACAGGTACTTAATATTTTTAATCTGTGTTAGTACTATGGTAATTAATGCTTATTTTATGCAAACTAGACTATATCTCTAACTGGACACATTACTGTCAAGAAAATATTACTTGTCTTAATTATCAGTAATGAAGCAGGGATAAGCTGCTCACTTAGATATAATATATCTAATGACCTTTTCAGCTAGAGGTTGTGATGAAAGGTATCAGTTTCACAAATTATGCTTCATTCAGCTTCTGGCCTTTGTATAGATTAATGTTTTGAGGATGAGTTTTAAAGTCAGGCATAAATTGTGTTTAGTGCTTAAAATTGATTTAGTGTCTTTCTTTTAGTACATCATTTTCTCTTTTATATAAATGAGTCTTAGCTTCAGTTTTATCTTCAAGCTTTAAAGGGGAAAAAGCACCAGTCAGTGGTAAAATCTAGGATTCTCTCACTACTGCTATATTTTTTATAATACTTGATGGAAATGATAGTGATTTTACTACTTTTACAAAAAAATTAAAAACATACTTAATGATTAAAGTATCTCTAATTTTTATTTTAATTTAATAAACCTGTTTATGTACAGTAGTATTAACAAGATCAATATATTATTCTATTTCTCCTCAAGAGGCATTTTTGCTATTCCATAAAGGCTATCTACTTTTGCTAGATTTTATATTGTCTTTAATCATACTTGCCTGGTGGTGCCTGATATATGTCTCAATGTAGTAGTGTTTCCTTCAAAATGAAACAGATGTCATTTCTCTTGGTCTCTAGCATGGGCACCTGTACAGTGGAACAGAGTGTGAGATGCCAGCTTCTCTATTAGGACCTGGAGGAGTAGCTAAATGACAGACGCTAGGTCACGTAGGTCTGGCTTGGTTCAGTGCCTTAGGGGGAAATGCCACCCTCTGTGATAGTCCAGGCATAAAGCTGGGAATTTCATGAATTTCATCCAATAAACTAAGGTTATAAAATAAAAAAAGATAGTGTGCTAGTAGTAATTTTGTGGTCCAAAGAGCATTGCTCTGTCCTAAAATTTTATTTGAAAGACTCTTTCATTCATAAAGAACTCTTTTTTCCTTTTTGTCTTTTATCTAGCCTCTATCATTAATGACTATAGGAAGAATGGTCTGAGACTTGAGACTCAAGAACATCTTTCTGCCATATTTCTTGGCACATAGTAGCCACTCAGCAATCAATCAACAAGTATTTTTAAGTGTCTACAACATGCCAGACACTTCAGCTAAACACTGGGGCACAAAGACAAAAAAGAAACAGTCTTTGCCTGTAGAAAACTTAGATGTTTTCATGGAAGACAACGAGAGTGCACTCATTTATAGGCAAGACAGTTAAGTAAGAATGATGGAAAGCATCAGAGGGTAACAGCTCCCTGTTCCTTTCCCCTTCTCTCTTCCTGAATCTAGGATCACCAAAATCACAACTTTCTTTTGTTCTGTCTTCCAAGGCATCTTAGATGAGCTTGATGTAGGTGCAGGAGACAGACAGCTCCTTATAAAAAGAGCCTATAAGGCATTGTTTTGTTCAACCAAGTCAAATACTTTTTTCTTAATCAACAAGCAAGAAGAACCATGGGATCTTACGTTCTCTACTTCTTTCAGCTCATTATGTGAAGGTAAAGATGTGGTCCATTTTTAGTGGCACTTGTGAACCCTGCTTCTTCTTCCCTCATGGTACCCTTACTGAGTGTGTCTTTCATGTATAGATCACTGCCATAAGGACTTTTGTATATTTTGAAGTAGTTAGGCCACCTTTTGTCATGATAGACAGATCCAAGATTTTCTTCTTTGCCCTTTTTCCATCTTCTCTTTCAATTGGTCCTCAACTCTCCCCCAATTATATCTCCTTTAATGGATCTATTTTAATATGCAATTGGTCCGCTCTGACTGCTCTTCCCATCTTTGTTCTTTTTATTGCCATTTCTATTTCCTCTATAAGCCCATCTGTGACTGCGATATTAAAGTCCAGGTGCAGGACCATCTTTAATGGAGAAAGCAGTCCTTGATAGTCCTTTCAAATGTTTTCCATTTTTCTTTTGTTTACATCCTCTTTCTGTTTTCATCCTCAAATGCCTTTTGATTATTTTGCTATTTGAATAGCTTCTCAAGCTTTCTTTAAACTGGCATTACTCACCACTGTTTCTATCTACTTTATGAAACAATACTGCTCACAATTATTACTGTCCTTCCTAAGGTTCTAGAAATAAGTTTATATTTTGACCTTATTTTGTTGTGGGCAGCCATCTCTTTCCATTGGCAAATAAGCCAAATAGAAAATTTCTAAGACATTTTCTGGATTCATTTGCTCTTTTTGTCTTGGTGACTAATTTATATTAAATTTTTGGATTGAATTTAGTTGTAGTAGGTGTTGATGTCATTTCTTTCCATTTCCCTTTTTTTTTTTAATCCTCAGGCACTCATATAAATAACTCAGTTTTAAGCCATTTTAATTGTATGTCATATCTTTTTCTTATTCTTCTTTATTGGTTCATATTAATTCTGATCTAGCTCTGATGAGTCAATAGTCTTTCTGTAGGAAGACAACAAGTCTGGTATTACCTCCTACATCAATATCAAGTCTTTTTCTTTCAAAATATAATGTTTTGTTCTATTTTACATTTTTTGGTGCTTACCGTGTTAAAAACATAACAATTTTTTTGCATGATACTTCTGGGTCATCTGCAAATCTGACCTTTCAATCCTTCCTGAATTAGGTTTTCATGTATATGTGTGTATTCTCTTCCTAGAACTTCTCTGCCACCTCCTCATCAGCTATTCATCTTGGTGCATAAGCTGTTTTCATGGTCATCTTTTTGCAAATAGTTGTCATTAGTACCAAGATATGTGATGGCCAAATATCCCATGAAATAATGTCTCCTATTGTGTCTGGGCGTATAATAAAGCCCACTCTACCAACATTTTTTTTTTGCTTCTTCAAAGTAGTCATCCTTTCATTAAGCATAGCTTCCTTCCTTCTGATTTTACTTACAATGAGAATGTCAAGACTGATATGATTTGTTCCTCCAGCCATAGGTGCCCTTATTTGTCACTGTGCAGGAATAACAGGTTTAAAATCCAAGAGTCACATTGAAGTTTATTATATATAAATTATATTTATATATTATTTTGTTATGTATTAATATTATATGTAATAGATATAGTCTATAAAAGTTGTAATTCTTTCTATCCTTTCCTAGTATTCTGCCACTGTTACTATGGGAGCTGTACGGAACTGAGGGCTATTTTTTCTGTTTTCTTTGTTTCTCAGATTGCCAGAATCCCCTCACCCCAGGACCCCTCCCACACACACACACCAGAAAATTATCATCAGGTATCCAGCCTACTGGGAATATGCCTTTCCATAATTACCTAGGTTGGTCCTTAAAAAACAGATTCATCCTGTTATTGGACTACACTCAAAAAGCCTTCTCAGCATATTGTTAGAGCTTACCTTCTGCTGGCCTTGCCTTTGAAAACTCAGAGTCACCTCCATGCCACCACATGGCATTGAAGTAGAACTTTATGGGGGACCCTCAGTGTGCAAGGGAACTGTCAGGTTGATGAGATCACAGATAGATCCCTTTGAGAACTGAGAATGTACTGGACAGCCTAACTCACCCTTGGAAACACACAGACCACAATATATCAGTAGCAGCTTTATTAAACAGATACAGACATGGAAACAAAACCCACAGGTATCTTACTGTGACCCCAAGTCCACATGATCATCAAATGATTTTTTAACTCTTATTGGATCTAAGTTGAATTGTTCATTCTGGACTGTGGTGCTCTTAAGTCCACTAGAGTTACCCAATTCAATCCTTTCAGGGGTGGGGAACCTGAGGCCTCTGCCATGTAGTAGTCTAGGTCCTCAAATGCAGCCCTTTGACTGAATTCAAACTTCACAGAACAAATCCCCTTAATAAAAGGATTTGTTCTGTAAAACTTGGACTTGGTCAAAAGGCTGCACCCAAGGACCTAGAAGGCCACACGTGGCCTTGAGGCTGCATCCCCCACCCCTGAATGTAGCTAATGGTTTATACATGATGACCTTAACTGACTCAGAATCTCTCTGGCACTCATATTGCTGTTGTTTTCTCTAGCATATAAATGTCCTTCAAAATAAGATACATGTGTATATTTATCTCACATGTATATGATGTTATTGAAACCTTTTGTTTTTATTTCACATTTATTTCTGACTGTATTGTTTCTTCTTCACCTACTCAGAAAGACATTTCTGTAACAGAGTAAAAAGGAGGGAGGAAAAAAGTATTTCAACAAAACTAAGTGACGTGTTAACTATGTATGACAATATATGCAACATTCCACTCCCAAAGTCTCGTACCTCTACAATGAAGGGAGGGAAATCATCCTAACTTCTCTCTTGCACCAAGCTTCATTGTAATTACACAATGGTCAGTTTCCATTTTCCTGTTCTTTTGGTTTACAGCATGAGTATCATAAAATATTGTTTTCCTACTTCTGTTTCTTTTAGTCTATAGTCATATGAATTCATCACTATCCTGGGAAGGTTCTCTCTTTCTCTTGGTTCTCTCCCACTCTGAACCTTTCACTTAAATCTAGATTTTCTAGCAACGTTTTTTTTTTTTTTCAGGAAAAGGAAAACCTCCTCTTTCTTGAGTCCTCCCATTCAGTATCCATTTATCCATGAACCCCTACCCTTTGTAGCTTTTGTCAGCATCTTTGTAGCATCTCCCATCTTCTGTTTAGAACACACTCCTTCATTACCTTTGCCTAGAGTACCCCTAATATGCTTTGAAGCATAGCTTAGGTCTTTTCTGATCCTCAGCGTGTGGTACTCTTCATTGTTTCATGGGTTTAGTACTGGAAGCAAGTTTAGAGATCATCTACCCAAACCTCCTCCTTTGTACAGATGAAAAAATGGGAGAGGTTAAGTGACTTGCCTAAGGTCAAACACCTAGAAATGGCATAGCCACTCTTGAACTGGAGGCTTAGAGCTGTAAACCAAGCTCTCTCTTCCTCTGTACCCATGTGGCATCCTCCCCACCCCCACCCCTGGTAGACTATAAGTTCATTGAGGGCAAAGTCTGTTTCCCTCTGCATAGGGTCATGCACATTATGTTCAATCTGGATCTTTGGTGGTACTTAGTCACTATTTTTTAAATTGAATTTATGCCCTGATAAGACTTTGACAAGACTGGAAATCCTCATACAAGAAGGCAGCTTCTTAAATATGCCCTGTATTATGTTATCTGAGTGCCCTTAGGAAGTGGACTGAATTATACATTGATTCTTAGTTTTCCAAATTTACAACTGGTAGTCTTGTTTAACAGTATTCTGTTAAGAGAATATTTGTAGTTATCCTTTATGCTGTCCATTTTTATTTCTTTGTTTCCATATACAAACAAAATGAGAGTTTATATTCAGCTTCTGAACCTGGGTGGTATATACTCTAACTGCCTCCCTTTGCAGAAGATGCCTGAAACCTCAAACAATCTATTGCTCAGTGTGGTCACCAAAAAACCACAGACTGTTTTCCAAAATATCTCAATTTTTCCTGATATGAATTAATAACTTAGTTATGCTATACTTTATTAAGGTATCAACACCCTTTCTACAATTAATTCTGATTTATTGGTTTCATTTTGTTTTTTTTTTTCATTTTCAATTGGGAGTCAATGGTGTGGGCTCAATGCAGGAAACTGTTCCATTAAATGGTCTGTGAACTTTAAAAGTTAAGAATGACTGTCTAGTTACCTCGAACCAAGATTTAATTGACCTTCATTAGTATACTTCTACTCAGAATTTTAAAAATTCTTTTAAAAACATTTTTATTTAAAGATAATGCACATGGCCAGAGAAGCAATTTCCCAAACTGGTCACATTTTCAAACAAAACATGCCCTGGCATTTGAACAGCTGTTATATCAAAATCAGATTTGAATGCTATTGTTTAACCTTCCCAGCTGTAGCGGGGGTGGTTTGTTAGCTTGATTTGGTATAAAATATGCATAGTATATTTCAATTTGAGAGTTTAAACACATATTTGTGAGTGTTAGACCGATAAATTCTGGTCATATGATACTATTTTAGGTAAACATTATCTTTCTGTGAGCTGTTTTATTGTTCTTAACTATATTATATGTTTAAGCAGATTTTAACTACTAATTCAAAGTCCCTTGATGCTAATTTTCTTCAATGCATATCCTTTTTTAATTTCTCTGCTAGTAGTGAATGATGAAATATTTTTAGGAGGCATATATATGTGTGTATTTATGTAATATATATAAATATATAATAAAATATAATATATATATATATTATGTACACATACAAACACACACAGAGGAATGCACCTGGGAAAACTCTTTGCTTTCAGACAACTCTCCTACATTTCAGCCTGTTCAGTTCTCTTATCCTAATAGATTGTCCTTAACCGACACAATCATGAGATTGGTTTGTAGAATGGAAGCTCTGTATGATTTTAAAAGTCACTTTGATCTTGAAAGATGAAGAATGGAAAGGAATAAGATCTGAGTCAATAGAGTCATGTAGGGTATAGATAAAATAAACATGGACTTATTCAACAAATCTCAAAATCCTGGAGCGTCCTCTTCCCCCCAAGCTTGAAAGAGGTAAAGGTACACCACACAAAAGGCAAAGGTAAAAAACTTAGAGCGCTTGTCACCACCCAAGGCGGGAAAGCCTGAAAGTAGGAAACTAGAGTTTTAGAGGAGCCCCTCCGTAGGTCAGTGGTGAGAAAAATGGGGTCTGACATTTGTTCACCATCCGCCAACTCTTCATGCTTCCTTCTGTTTGAAAAGCACAGGAGCCGTGCTTTCAGTCTGGTGGATGGGCGAATAACCTTTTTTGTTCCATTGTCTGAACATAGCTGCCTTGCATACAACTCTGCAGCCTGCATGCCAGAGGAGCTGCCTTTCTCCCTCCTGTTCCTACAGATGTCTCTGTTCTCCAAGCCAGCTGTCTCTGTCCTTGCCCTGATCAGTTTTCTAACTTCTGAGTTATGTAGACTGGAGGTATTTGTGGCTTCTGGGTACATAGATTTGTGTTTTCTGTTATTTTACTTCAAATTGGAATTGGACACATTCAGCATATGCCTACTGGAGGGAGAACTATGTGAAGTTTAAATACTGCCTTTAAAAAAAATTAACAAAAGCATGGGGTATTCTAAATGGCACATTAAAATCCTTTTCTTTTTTCAACATATGGTTCAACATAAGTATCTAGTTCTTATATAGTATGTCCAAAGACTGAATATAAGCTAATAGCTACAGCAGGAAAGAACTATTAACAAACTGAAGAAATCTGGATCAGTATATTTTGTTCTCTAATCCCTGCAGCTGCTGGTGATCTCCTTCCCTAACTGGCTTGTATTTAATAGTCTTGTATTTATTCTGCAGTAGATAGGTTGTATAGTGGTTAGCATGCTGGGCCTGGAGTCAAGAAAACTCAAGTTCAAATATGTCCTCAGACACTTATAAGCCCTGTGGCCTTGGGCAAGTCACTTCACCTCAGTTTGTCACATTTTCAGCCTGTTCATTTGAATGAGGATAATAGTAGCACCTGCTTTTCAGGGTTCTCATAAGGGTTAAATGAGGTGATATTTGTAAAGACATTAGCACAGTACCTGGCACATAATAGGTGCCATGTAACCATAAGTTATTATCATTAATATTTTTCCATATGCACCTAATATATGTTCGTGTTGTCTCTCCAGTAGAATATGACCTCCTTCAATAGAAATGTTTTCAATATTCCTACTTGTATTCCCATTGTCTAGAACACAGTAAGCATTAAATAAATATTTGTTCAGTTATTGATTGATTCTCAGAGATAATTTGTCCTTTTAGAGTTCCTCTGCCTTGATTTTGCCATTAGTAAATTAAATTGTTTTTTATGTGTTTGGGAGTATATTTGAATGTCTGCAACTTCATTTTAAGTGGCCAGTATCAGCTCATGTTTTATGTGTTTTCATTTGGTTCTAACAGTAAACATTCTAAGTCTTAACACTTTGACTCTTTAATACTAATTAACCAAATGGTAATCTTTGAGAATAGAGGAATGAATTCTATCATAATGAATTTGTTTCTTTTTCTCTATTATTGACATTAATAGGTATTTAATATTTAGCCATAACTTTAAAAGAAAGTAGTGTACTTTAGAAATATGGGATCATAAAATATCATGGCTTGAAGGAAGCATTGAAATCTTCTCTTCAGGGGCGGCTAGGTGGCACAGTGAGTAGAGCAACGCCCCTATAGTCAGGAGGACGTGGCTTCAGATCTGGCCTCAGACACTTCACACACACACACACACACACACACACACACACACACACACAAAAGCTAGCCATGTGACCTTGGGCAAGTCACTTAACCCCAACTGCCCTACCCTCCCCCCTCCACAAAGCAAAAAATAAAAATAAAAAAGAAAGAAATCTCTTCAAACTTTGATATTTGACAGAAAAGGAAACTGAGGGCCAACATATAGAGTGACGGTTCTAGAATGATGCCTTGACCAAGATCATACAGCTTTGTAGGGGTAAAACTATATTTGCAGTTTGGGCTTATACTTGAACACATTGATTTCATCAGCACACCTGCCACATGGACTAAAAAATCCCTGTAAGTTATAGGGTTTAGCTTTATCTTAAGTGGAGATAGATTAGATGGACAGACAGACTAAATAGATAGATAGATAGATAGATAGATAGATAGATAGATAGATAGATAGACAAACAGACATAAAAGTCTTGTAACTTTCTATAATTATCCATTATTTAATTGTGCATAGGTCCTGTGGTTTCTTGACTGGTCTCTTGGGAAAGCAACCCTTGAGAATTTACTTGTGATTTTGTACAGTTTTCCCTTATTGGAGAGAAAAGAGAGAGAGAGAGGCGGGGCGGGGGGGGTTACCCTTTCATTTACAACATTCACAACTTTGAAAGTCAGGTCCTCAAAGGGGTTACTACTATTACCATTACTACTACTACTTCTGGGGTGAAGGTGCTTGGGCAGGTGTCCGTCTGTCCTCTTAAAATTATAACTTATGAACAGCAATCCATGACCTAAATTTAATAACCAGTAAACACAATTAAGTCGAAGCAAAGACATTTCTGATTCTAATATAAACCCCCTGTATTTACAAATGCCATCAGAATACAACTTTGTATTTCGGAGGTGGAGGGAAGGGTAGAGTTTCCAGTGGGGAAACAACTTCCATAGATGCAGATCAACAATCCATTCCTAAAATATGTCATTAAAGGGTACCTAATGCACTGAGAAGTTAACAGCTATGATTACACACCTCATACTGTGTATATCAGATTTGTTATTGTTCAGTTATCTCAGTCATGTCCAACTCTTCATGACCTCATTTGGGGTTTTCTTGGCAAAGTTTCTGGAGTGTTTTGTATTTCCTTCTCCAGCTCATTTTACAGATGAGGAAACTGAGGCCAGCAAGGTGAAGTGACTTGCCCAGAATCACACAGTTAGTAAGGGTCTGAGGCTGGATTTGAACTTGGGAAGACAAGTCTCTCTGACTGAGGTCCCAGCACTCTATGCACTATACCATCTAGCTGCTCATGTAAATCAGAAAGACTTAAACCCAGGTCTGACTGTGTCTGGGGCTGGTTCTCTACCATACCATGCCAACTCTCCCTATTTCAAAATGGAGAATTAAACAATGTTTTGAATGCATGATAAGTTATATATTAAGATTATTGAATGACAGAATCACCAGACTAGATAGAAGATATGTCTGTGTGTTTCCCCAGACAGATGGCTATCTACTAGGCAGTTCTTAAGAGATATCCAGGGAAGGCAATTCCGTAACCTCTGTTGATAAACTGATTGAGTGTTTCACATTGTAGTTGTTTAAAGGCAATCTAAGTAAAGTGACTCCATCTAATAAAAAATAATAACAATAATACCAAGAACTGGTAGAACACACCCAGCCTTACCAATTCTCTTAGCCATGTTATTCATCAGTGTACAGAAATCCCGGGAATAATAGTGCAAGAAAGCAAGATATCAGTAATCAGAACACTAGGAAATAATGATAATGTTATGAAAGAAAATCAAGTGCATTTAGTATGCTGCACACATATCCAAAAGCAAAATCCAAAAACTATTTAGTACTCCGTGGCACACTTAGCACTCAGATTTAAGCCATTGGTACATTTCTGAAATCTGCTGTGACCGATATCATAAAGCTTGATTATATTTTTATGACCTATACCATCTGTGTATTTACTCTGTTCACAATAGTCATATAGTATTCAAAAAGCAATGCATTTAGTTCACAATGCTGTCCTCTTATCAGAAATGCATCAAGGCAAATTACCCTAAGAGATTTCAGATCTTGTCATAATTTACAGCTTAAGTCTATTTGAAAATATAAAAATTTACAGGATATAAAAAGCTAATTTGAGGACTTTATATTTAAGAGAAATCTCAGCATATATGAAATAGACATTTTATGCATATAATTAATATGTACAGCCTAAAAAGTATGGTTCTGTGCATAAAAATCTGGATCACAGAAATGCTTCTTTTGAAGTCATTATATAAACTCCCCAGTATCTCTTCTATCTTACTGATTCATCTGCCTAGACTATTGATTGAGATACATACAGACAAGAACTATCCCTTGAACAAGCTCTAACTTGCTGCTTTAGGAAACATCTCTCCTGTTGCTATAGTATCATATTTTGAGGGCTCCCAAATAATACTAGACTGATTCAAAGTTCACCCCATAAGTACAGGTCTTATTTCCTTTGCAAGATAAGAAAATTATAATCATCATATCTACCACTTTAGCTAGTTACAATCAAGAAATATGCATCAATATTTTGGAGTATTTATATTTTCAGTATAAAACTATTTTCCCTGTTACAAGTTATATATTCAATGTTGTGTACATATGAAATTATCCTTCAATACATTGATAGAAACTCTATGTCAGTGCATTCAGCACCCTACTGTAAATGCTAGTTAATCTAGGCCTTCATTTTACTAGATATAATCTTTTGAGAATAAGATTTTATTCACAGTACATATTAGACTACCTCTTTATGTTACAAGTGTGAGGAATTCACTGGACTCAATATGTGATTGCATTATTTTACTTATTTTCTAAGTATCTTTATTGTGTTATTCCTTCTTCTGAAAATGTGGCTATTAATGACCGTCTTCCTTTTAGGATTGTCGGGTAAGAACTAATCTATTATATAAAATGTATATTTTAAAGAACTTCAGCTAATCTCAAATAGCAAACTCATTTTTCCCATCCTTGTCATCTTTTTGCATTAACCCAAGAAAAACTCTCTTGTTTTCTAAGACTAGTCAATACAATACACTTTTATTAAGCATCTGCTATATGCCAGGCACTGTGCTAAATACTAGGGATATGGAACTTGTCCTCAAGGAGTTTACAGTCTAACGGAGGAAGACAACACACAAAAGGAAACTGAGTCATCACAACAAAGCACCGTGTGTATAGAAGGGACTCTAGGGGAGGCCACACGGCATTTTATCTCACAAATCGAGTTTCTCTCCATGGGCCTTAATATACATTTAAACCGGTGGGGAGCTCCACGTGATTTCAGCAGTTTCTAGTGCGTACAAGGGGCATGTGTCACTCTGCCTTGGAGCCCATTTTGACATTCAGGGATAATAGATCACCATGTTTGTACTCACAAGCTACAGTTTTTAGTCTAACTAGAAAGTCCTTTCCCCACTATGAGCCTGTTTTTCCATGGATTGGATCATCTCAGAGGCCCCTTCCAGCTTTAAAATATCTACAATTATTAAATTTATGTTAAGGAATTTAGTAAAATATTCTTCAAGACATAATTAGTAAAAAATTCTCAATTATCTGCAAGCCTATTGACTACATTTGAGTGAAAACTCAAATTCCTGTGTTCGTTATTACTTCGTTTGCCTTGTTAAATATTTTCATTTATAGAGGATATTTCTTGACTAAAAAACATCAGGAGCTGAAAAAGACTCTTTCAAATACCCTAATGAATCTGTGATATCAATGTGGAGATTTTTCCACTGACATGAATCCAAAATCTTTCGAGTAGACCTCGCCTTTCTTGGCTCCTGTCCATGTCTTCCTATAAGATCCCCACAGGAGCCCTGCCTTGCTTTCTCTTGCTATAGCTGGGATAACAGTGAAGCATGTGAATTGCCCATCAATTATCATCTTGTTCTTATTATCTCTCCAAACTCACTTTCGCTCTCATACATTTCTTTTATGATGTCTTTGATAACACATCTCCTTTGCAATTTCTTTCTTCTATAATGTGTTGCCTCCTGCTCATACCCAGTGTCTTTGAATTGTCCTATAGGTGACATACACTGTCATTTCTTCAAATACTATAGTGTTCCATGACTTATGGCCATACAGCAAACTTAAACTTGTAACTTAAAACAATTACCTACCAACCCCAGTGAAGATAGGAGTTCAAAGTTTAGAGAATTGATAACTGATTTATTTAAAGGTTTCACTTCAGTCTAAGAAATGATAAAAGTCGTATTGGAGCTTAAGATGGATAAGCTTGAATAGTTTTCATCCATCTAAAACAAACCCTTCCATTATGAGTTTGATATTTAGCTCAACATATTATAAAATTTCAGAATATCACATATAACCACATCAAGTATAAATACAAAGTTGAATAAATATAATTTTCACTTAGTTGTTTGCTTGGATTATTGAAACCTGTGTTTCTTTCCATTAGCTCAACTAGAATAGATTGTACATATTTTTAAAAGTTTAACAAAAGTTTATCCTGTCAAGAGTATTCACCAGAATTTTCTGTCTAGAACAAGTTACAAATGTAACTTGTTACAAAAGATTTTTTGAGAAAGGTGATTCAGTATTATTCCAGCATTTAGATAAAATACCCAAGAAAAATTGTTAGTACTGTAGTACACAGTAATTACTTTAAAATATAATATTGAACAGTAACAGCAACATTGTGCAGTGACCAACTTTGATAAACTTAGCTCTTCTCAGCAATGCACTGATCAAAGACAATTCCAAAGCTCATGATGGAAAATGCTATCCACATCCAGAGAAAGAACTATGGAGTCTGAATGCAGATCAAAGCACACTATTTTCACTATTTTGTTGCATTGTTTTTTCTCTCGTGGTTTTTCCCTTTTGTTCTGATTCTTCTTTCACAACATGAATAATGTGGAAATACATTTAATATGATTGAACACATATAACCTATATCTGATTGCATACCATCTTGGGGAGGGAGGGGAAAAATTTAGAACTCAAAATCTTATAAAGTGAGTGTTGAAAACTAAAAATAAACAAGTAAAATTTGAAGATGTTATATTGAACTTTTCCTTCAGTCTGATGCCCTATTGCTTTTTAATTTTTTAATAGTCAAGCATTTATTTATTTCTACCTTTCCACCCTCTCTCCACGTGAGCAGGTGGAAGGGATACCATTGTAACAAGTAAATGTAGTCAAACAAAACCATCTCCCCTGTGGCCATGTCCAAAAACATGTGGTTCTACTTTCTGTCATGAGATGGTTAGTCTTCTTCTTGTAAGAAGTAATTCTGTAATTGTGGTTGATCATTTAAGGTGATTGGAGTTTTTAAGTCTTTCAGATTTGTTTTTTTTTCCAACATTGATGTTACAACCTAAATTCTTCTGGTTGTGATAATTTCACCTTGCATTCATACAAGCAGTCCCAGGTTTCTCTCAGTGTCTTAAATAATTTCTCTTGGCACAATAGTTTTCCTATATATTTATATACCACAATTTATTTAGCTATTCCTCAATTAATGGATACCTCCTTAGTGTTCAGTTCTTTGCTACCAAAAAATACACACACACACACACACACACACACACACACACACACACTATAAATACCTATGTATGTATGTGAGTGACATTTTCCTCTTTGTTTGATCTCTTTGGAGCATAGACCTAGTAGTGGCAATCTGTCAAAGGACATACACAATTTAGTAATTTTTGAGACATAGTTTCAAATTGCCTTCAAAAAGGTCAGACCAATTCACAGCTCTACCAACAATGCATAAATGCTCCTTTTTTTTCCTTGAAGCCCCTCTCAAATTTGTCATTTTCCTTTTTTTGTCAATTTTTACCAATCTGAGTTGTGTGCAGTAGAACCACAGAGTTTCTTTAATTTGTATTTCTCTGATTTTTCTGTGTGTTTTGGAGCATTTTTTCACATCACTATTGATAGCTTGGGTTTCTTCCTTTGAAAATTGTACATACCCTTTGACCATTTATCAATAGGGGAATGGCTCTTTGTATAAATTTTAATCAGTTCCTTATATGATGTTCAAAAGTCTAAATTCAGTTTTAGGCTTCAATAGACTAAAAGCTATTAAACAGACTAAAGACTATTAAAGTTTAAATTATTAAGCTCTTATAAAAAGACAAAATAGACTAAAATTGTTTATTTAAATAAACCAAAACCTAATATTAAAGCTCTACATAATATTTTAGAAGCAAGACTTTATCAAAGAAACTTGCTGCAGACATTTTTTCTCAAGTAATTATTTCCCTTCTAATCTTGGCTGAATTCAATCTACATCCTTTTTAAACTTAATTTTTCTCAATTAATAAAAAATCTACATTCTCTCCTACCCTTCCCTATTGAAAATAAAGAAAAGCAAAATCCTTATAATAAATATGCATAGTCATGCAAAACAATTTCCTGCATTGACCACGTCCCAAAATATATGTTTTTCAATCTGCCTCCTGAGTTGGTTGTCATAAGGTAAATAGCATATTTCATCATAAGCCCTCTGGAATCATGATTAGTCATTGAGTTGATTAGAGTTTCCTGATGCTTTTTTATTAAAAAGAGTATGATTTGATGCAATCTGCTTCTGCTCTCCTGCCCCTCTTCTCTCTCCATTCCCAGAGCCCAATCATAGGTTCTTATCTCTTCTTTCTTTCCCTTTAAACACCTTTTCGTGATCCAGAGTTTGTTTTGTTTATTCCTAATAACTCCCTTAGTCTATCCTCCCTCTTATTCCCCAGGCTTCCTTTCATCCCTTTCTTCCTGTTTCTCTGTTGATCAGTTTTGTGTGTATATTCTTCATTTCTTTGGCTAGTTCAGAAAAAAGTGAGGTACAAATGTTACCCATTCCTTCCACTCCTTCCTCCTTGTTTCTGTAATCTTCAGCCAAATTAGGTGAAATAATTACACACTCTCTCTCTCTCTCCACTGGGACAGGTGAAAGGGATACCCTTGTAACAAGTAAATATAGTCAAGCAAAACAAGCACACACATGTGTGTGCACACACACACATACACACATACTTCCTTTACTCTTCCCCCTCCCCCCGGTATATTCCTTTTTCCTTCCTTTCTTTTTTATGATCATCAAAACATTTTTTTTAAAGGAAACTGTTCCAGGGCCTCTGTCTTATTTATTCCCTTTATGAACTCTACTGATGATAAGGTTCTAAGGGAACACACGTGTTGTCTCCCCTTATTAGAATGTAAACATTTCATCCTACTTGGTCCTTTATGTTTTCTCACTCCTAGTTACCTTTTTATGTTATTCTCAAATCTTGTATTTGTTTTTCAGAATTTTTATGTAGCTCTGATCTTTTTGTCAGGATTGCTTCAAAGTCCCCTATTTCATTAAAGATTTATTTGTTACACTGTGGGATTATATCAGCTATGCTTAGTAAATTATTCTTAGCTATAATGGTCTTTTGTCTTCTAGAATAGTGCTTCTTAAACTATAGGGATAGAATATGAGGTTGTAAAAAATTTGACGACAATAAAAGGTTTCTGAATGTGCAACAATCAGAAATTAATTAAAACTCAAACACTTAATGAATCCGAGGTGTTTCTGGCAGCACTTGCTCATGTTGCATCTTAAAACTTCACTGCAGCCTTGGTTCTGAACACAAAGCATGGGCATTTTGTACTGTGCATACCCTCAGGCCAAGCAATGCCAACAAAAGCTACTGAAGCACAAAAGGGGTTGCAAGTGGAAAAAATTTAAGAAGCCCTGTTCTAGAACACCATCTTCCAAGCTCCCTGCTTCTTTATAACAGTGGCTGCTAAATCTTGTATGATACTGATTGTGGCTCCTCGGTATTTGAATTCTTTCTTTCTAGCTGCTTGCAGGGTTTTTTCTTTGATCTGGGAGAACTGTATTTTGGCTATAATGCTTCTGAAAGTTTTTATTTTGGGATTTCTCTCAGGAAGTGACTGGCATACTCTTTCTGTTTTCACTTTGCCCTTTGGTTCTAAGAAATCTGTGTAGTTTTCTGTATAATTTTTTTTAATATGATGTCTAGGCTCTTTTTCTCCCCCATGACTTTCCAATAGTCCAATGATTATTAAAATATCTCTCCTTGATCTGTTTTCCAGGTCAGTTGTTTTTCATATGCAGTACCTTATAATTCTTTTTTCCCCTAGTCCTTTGACTTTGTTTTAACATTTCTTACTTTCTCATAGAGACATTAGCTTCTATTTGGTCCATTCTAACTTTCCAGTCTATTATTTAAGTAAGGTTTTGTACCTCATGTCACACTGTGAATTCTCTAATGCTTTTTTCTTTTTTTCTTTCTCTCATTTCTTTTCCAGTTTTTCTCTCAACTGACTCATTCATTTTCAGTTATTTCCTATAGTGCTGTCACTTATATTTATAAAATCATTTTTAGCTCTTTTAAAAACTCTTCTTTTTCTCATCCAGGAATTCTATTTGAACCTATACCCAAGCTACATTTTTTTTGAGGCTTTGCTTATGGATATTTTAGATTCTTTCTCTTCTCCTGGGTTTATGTCTTTAGCTTACTTGTCATCATGATAGCTCTTTATGGTGGAATTTTTTTTTTTAAGTTGCCCATTCTTCAAGACTTACTTTCTGACTTTGGACTTTGTGTTAGGGCCTGACTCAACACACTTTTTGACTAGGATGGCTGAGCCATGCTTTATCTTGTTATATGTCCTTTTGGGTCCTGCTGCTTTTTTTTTTCCAGTATTGAGTTTTATGTTATTCCTAGATCCCCAAGGTAATTCAGTCTGCAAACCTATAAGTTTTCAGCATGCTCAGAGTGGTCTGATCCAAGGTGAAGACGGAATACTGTACTACTTATCTCTGCAAGCTCCTGACCTGGATTTGGGTTTCCACCACACAACTATGAACTTTCCCCTGTCTGGAGCTCTAGTAAACTCCTAAACTTAGCTACCATTAGCCAACTGGAAAGCTTTACAGATTCAAAGTGACAGAACTCCAGGCTCCCCTTTCACCTGAATTTCCTCCCCTAATTATCTTGCTACAGGTTTTGGACTGAGCTGGAAGCTGATTGCAACCCTGCTCAGCTCCTGAGGTTAGAGACATATAGCTGTTGCTTGCTTCTTGCTTTACTTCTGATAGCTCAGTACTTAAACTAGGGCCCATTACCACTGTGGACCACCACCTCAGTTTGCATGGAATATCTAACCTGGAAGAAGGTAGTGAGTAACAGAGCTACTAGTTGGCACCTGTTCCTGCTTCCAGAATAAGGGCAGGCCGCTCTGTCCAGTGTCTCTTCTTTCTCTGGCACACAGTGGTAGGCAGACCTTCATTCAATCTTTGCATTGCACTCCTGGCTAGATCCTGTCCCTACTGTCCACAGATCTTTCAGTATCCCTGTGCTGACCTGGGCTGAAAGGTTTTCCCAGTTAGTACTTAGTTTGATTTATTTTCTAAATCACTATGGAATAGTTGTAGGAAATAGTTCAGCTTTATTACTTCCTTATACTCTGCTATTTTAGCTGTTCCCCCTCCATATTTATTAGTTCTTAAAAGGATTGGTACTCAAAGACAGAACTAGGGCAGGAATTAACCTTAGGGCATCAAAATTTAGAGGGCTGATGCTTCCTCCCCCAACAGAGGGTTGTAAACAGGTAAACTCACTACAGCTAGAAAAAGAGCCAAATCTCTATGTCCTTTTTTTTTTTTTTTTGCTTTTTTTGGAGGGCAATTGGGGTTAAGTAACTTGCCCAAGGTTTTTGTTTGTGTGTCTTAAGTGTTTGAGGCTGGATTCAAACTCAGGTCCTTCTGACCAGGGCCAGCACTCTACTCACTGCGCCACCTAGCCGCCCCCTCTCTATGTCCTTTTGTTCACAAAATACTTATCTAAAGGGGTGGAGGGTCCTTCTACTTAACCCTGACTTTTTCAGCCCTAAATACCATTACATGGGGGTAACTAGGTGGCACAGAGAATAGAGCACTGTCCCTGGGGCCAGGAGGACCTAAGTTCAAATCTGGCCTCAAACACGTAACACTTACTAGCCATGTGACCTTGGGCAAATCACTTAACCCCAATTGCCCTGCCTTCCCGCCTCCAAAAAAACAAAAACAAAATACCATTAAATGTATTTTCTGTTCCTCTCTTCTAGTAGCCCATCTCCAAAAATGTCCCCAACAAAACATTAGCAAACTTAAGTTATGATAGCAATTTTCATTTACATTTCAGGTGCCCATGAGTTCATCTATTATTTCTATACAAATGAGTCACAGATCTCTATAATCTAGCTCCAGTCTCTCCTAAGCTCCAGTTCAGCCTTATAGCCCTGCTGGATGTTTCCCACCAAGATGTCTCATAGGCCTATTGTAACTTGTTTGATGATGTTTTGTTGTGAGATTAATGTCAAACTGGTGTCAAATCAAATGGAAACAGGTCTCTGTGAGCCACATATTGACTTAGAAAGCCACAAATTGACATTATCCATGTTGTATTATTTTTATTTGTTTTCTTAAATATTTTCCAATTATATTTTTATCTGGTTGGGGGCTTAAATTCTGGAGTCTGGCTGGCACTTGAGGCCATGCTCTATGAGTTTAACGTTTCTGCCATGGGCAGGCACATCATGGGTGTTTAATCAGTGTTTGTTGAATTAATGGATTTAGGTAACTCCTCTGAAGATTCTATGGCAATATGTTGAGCCCTCATCATCTCATCAACTAAGTCTTTGCAGGAGAACTGACTGAAAATGAAGTCATTTAAAATATAGGAACTGTTATCAATATTAAGCACTCTTTGTTGTAACTTCTAGCAAGACATAGGCAAGGCACAGGCATCAGCACGAGCATGAGTATCCATGGGCGCGTACGTGCGCACGCGCGCGCACACACACACACACACACACACACACACACACACACACCTGGCCTTCCAGCTTCCAGAATCTAAGGCACCTGAGCTGTTCCTTGAACAAAACCAGCTATCCCAAGGAGCAGAAGTGAAGAACCACCTTTCAAGCACAGGGAAGCACCTCTGCAAAGGCACCTCCCTATTAGAGAATAGCCAGTAAGCCAGTTTGGCCAGAACATAGAATAGTAAGAGAGAGAGAAATGAGACAAATCTGGAAAGATCATGGTGGCCAAATTGTGGAGGGTTTTAAATCCCAAACTGAAGAGTTTGTATTTTGTCCTGGAGACAGAAAACCACTAAAGATTTGTGTGTGTCCTGCTCAGACCTGCGTCTTAGAATGATCAGTTTGAAAGCTCTGTAGATGGTATCCAATAAGGAGGTTGTTCTCGTCATCTAAAGGCCTAAATTGTGGTAATGTTGTATGGCAAAGAGTATGGTTGCAAGAGGTTCTATGGATAGAGAACCTTTATGACTTGGCAGCTTGGATGTGAGAAGTGGGAGAGAAGGAAATATCCAAGATGACTCAAAGATTGTGAGCCTGGGTGATGAGAAGGATGGTGATTTTCACAACCAAAATAGTAAAATTTGGAGGAGAGATGATTTTGAGGAAAGTGAGCTCCATTTTGTAAATGCTTAGGTTGAATTTCCAAAAATACATCTAGGACATCTGTCCAACAAGGCACTTGATAATACAGTACTGGAGTTCAGGAAAGAGTTTAGGTCTGGAGATATAGCTTTGGGAGTCATCTTTGTAGAATTTTTCGTGGAATCTATTGGAGCAGATGAAATCATCAAGAGGGATATTATAGTAAGAGAAGAGAACTGAGGGTCCAGGCCAGAGTTTTGGGGGACTGATAAGGAACAGTCAAAAAGATAAGAGAAGACCCAAGTAAAGCAGAACTACAAAAGCCAAGGAAAGAGAAAGAATCTGGGAGAAGAACGTAGTGGCAAAAGACTGAGTCAAAAGCTAAAGAAGGACAATAGACTGAAGACAGAGAATGAGATATTGGATTTAGAAAATAAGAGATCCTTTGTAACCTTTAAGGAAGCAGTTTCTGTGGAGTAATGGTACACCTATTGCAAGTGGTTGAAAAGTGAAGAGGAGGGGTGGCTAAGAGGCACAGTGAACAGAGCACCAGCCCTGAAGTCAGGAGGACCTGAATTCAAATCCGGCCTCAGACACTTAACATTTAATAGCCATGTGACCTTGGGCAAGTCACTTAATCCCAATTGACCTTCTTTCCCCCTCAAAAAAAAGGAAAGAAAGGAAGGAAAGAAAGAAAGAAAGAAAGAAAGAAAGAAAGAAAGAAAGAAAGAAAGAAAGAAAGAAAGAAAGAAAGAAAGGAAAAAAGAAATGTGAAGAGGAGGTGAGCAAATGAAAGCAAGTTGGTGTATATGACCCTAACTTGGAGTTTGGTTTATGAAGGGGAAAAGAGACAGAAGAGAACAGTTTAAGGGGCTTACAGTGGATAAAGAAGTAGTAGCTAGTGGTTAAGGAGAGATGGTGGTGAGAGACCTTGAGGGAATGGTTGTGAAGAGGAAACAGGAAGGGATGGGATCCAGATCACAAGGAGAAGGCAAGGTGGCCTTTTCAAGAAGAGCCATCTTTTCCTCAGAGACTGGAGCAAAAGAGTAGAGAATGGGGAGGAGGGCCAGATTTAAAAGGATTTTAAGCTGTAGAGAAAATGAATGGGCATCTAAAATCTCCTCAGTCAATTAAAAGTAAGGATCCTAGTGGAGGGAGAACATAGCATAGGAGAATTAGGAAGAGAAAGCTGTGAATAGCTACTGTAGAAAGTGTGTAGGATCCATCAAGAAAGGATATGAGCAAGACCACGCAGCAGTAAGCACCCAAATGAGATTAGATATTATAATTGTAGAGGACCGAAAGCACAACTGTGATTTTCTCAAGCAGGTAGAAAAAGCAAAAGTAAATGGGGGTGGGGGCAGGGATGGAAAAACCTAGGGTTTGAGTTTGGCAAGGAGGAAATGATGGTGGTCACCAACATAGTGACTAGACATTCAAGTGGAGAGGATAGTATAAGGCCAGAAGATCAGCCAGAAGACCCTTAGTGTAATCTAGGTATGAGTTGATAATTGCCTGTACTAGAATGGGGAGAAAAGGGCCATATTTAAGAGATGTGGATTTAGAAAAGACAGATACTGACCACAGATTGGATATGTGGGGTGAGTGTGAGTGAGGAGTTCAAGATGAAACTGAGGGTGTGAGCCTGGGTGACAAGGAGGGTGATGGTGCCCTCAACCATAAGAAGGAAGTGTGGGGATGGTGAGAATGCCATGACCATACCTAGGTGACTGAGGTGGGATGAAGACGGAGGTCATGGAAATTGAGAAAATTGATCAAGAGTTCATCAAAATGTAGGTTGAATCCCCAAGTATGAGCCAGGGAGTAAGAGCCCAGCAGATGACCATGACAAGGATCAGAGCCAGATGATGGTACTTTTGTTGTTCTTATTCAGGTGTTCAATCATGTGCAATTCTTCATGACCACACGGACCCTAGCATACCAGACCCTTCTGTCCTCCACTGTCTCCCAAAGTCTGTAAAAGCTCATATTCATTGCTTCCATGACACTATCTATCCATATCATCCTCTGCCATCCCCTTCTCCTTCTAACTTTAATCTTTCCCAACATCAGGGTCTTTTCCAATGATTCCTATCTTCTCATTATGTGACCAAAATATTTAAGCTTCAGCTTCATTATTTGACCTTCCAATGAAGAGTCTGAATTAATTTCTTTAAATGTTGACTGATTTGATCTCCAGTGCTATCCAGGGGACTCTCAGAAATCTTCTCTAGCACCACAATTTGAAAGAACAATTCTGTGGCTATCAGCTTTCATTATAGTTCAACTCCTGTAACCATACATTACTTCGGGAAAAACTGTGGTTTTGTTGCCAAAGATGTGTCTGCTTTTTAGTATGCTGTCCAGATTTGCCATAGCTTTACTTCCAAGGAGTAAGTGTCTTTTAATTTCATGACTGCAGTAACTGTCTGCAGTGATCTTTGAGCCCAAGAATGTAAAATCTGACACTGCTTCCATTTCTTCTCCCTCTGTTTGCCAGGAAGTGATGGGACAAGTTGCCAAGATCTTGGGTTTTTTTTATATTAAACTTCAAGTCAACTTTTATACTCTTCTTTTTCACCCACACCAAGAGGTTTCTAACTTCTTCACTTTCTGCCATCAGAGTGGTATCATCCGCATATCTGAGATTATTGATATTTCTCTTGTCAACCTTAATTCTGGCTTTTGATTCATCCAGGCCAGCATTTTGCTTGATGTGCTCTGCATATAAGTTGAATAAATAAGGTGACAATATGCAGCCTAGTAGTATTCCTTTTTAAATCTTAAACCAATCAGTTGTTCCATTTTCAGTTCTAACTATTGCTTCTTGACCCATGTACAGGTTCCTTGGGAGACAAGTAAGATAATCTGGTACTCCTATCTCTGTGAGGATTTGCCGTATTTTATTGTAATTCACACAATCAACATCTTTAGTGTGGTCAGTAAAGCAGAAGTAGCTATTTCTCTGAAACTTCCTTGCCTTCTTCATAATCCAGTAAATGCTGGCAATTCGGTTTCCAGTTCCTCTGCCTCTTCAAAAACCAGCCTCTTCTTCTGGTAATTCTCAGTTCACATATTGCTGAATTCTCACTTGCAGAATTGTAAGCATAATGTTACTGGCTTGTTAAATGAGCCCGATTGTTTTGTAATTTGAACATTCCTCAGCCTTGCCCTTCTTTAAGATTGGGACATAAACTGACCTTTTCCAATCCAATTGGAATTGAAATTCAATCCAATTGAAATCCAATTGGGGTTTTCCCAATTTGCCGGCATGGTGAGGTGCAGCACTTTAACAGAATCATCTTTTAGGCATTTAAATAGCTCAGCTGACCTTCTGTCCCCTCCACTAGCCTTATTGCTAGCAGAGCTGCCTAAGGCCCATGTGACTTCATTCTCCTGGTTGTTTGACTCTAGATCAGTGACCACACTTACCGTGGTTATCACTGATGTTGAGATCTTTCTTGTATAGTTCCTCTATATATTTTTGCTACATCTTCTTGATCTTTTTTAAATCCCTATCATTTTTTTTAGTCATGCCCATTTTCACATGAAACATTACCTTGATCTCTAATGTTCTTGAAGAGACCTCTTCTCTTTCCCAATCTTTTCTTGTATTTATTTTCTTCTCTTTCTTCTGTTTCCTTGCATTACTTATTTAAGAAAATCTTCTTATCTCTCCTTATTGTTCTCTTGAATTCTGCATTCATTTGGGTATACCTTTCCCTTTCTCCTTTGCCTTTCACTTTCCTTCCTTCCTAAGTTATTTGTAAAGCCTTGTCAGACAGCCATTTTCCTTTTCCGCTCTTCTTTTTCTTTGTAATGGTTTTTTGCTGCCTCCTGCGAATCTCTATCCATAGTTCTTCAGACACTCTACCATTTCTAATACCTTAAATCTATTCATCACTTTCACTTCATATTCATAAGGGATATTATTTAGGTCACACATATACAGACTGGTGTTTTTCCCTGCTTCAATTTAAGTTTGAATTTTGCAGTATTTAGCTTGTGGTCTGAGCCATAGTCAGCTCCAGGTCTTGCTTTAACTGACTTTATAGAGCTTCTCCACCTTTGCTAGCAAAGTACATAATCAGTCTGAATTCTGTATTGGCCATCTGGTGATGTCCATGTGTAAAGTCACCTTTTCATTTGTGTAAAAAGTGTTTGCTATGACCAGCAAGTTATCTTGACAAAACTCCATTAGTCTCTGCTCTGATTCATCTTGTACTCCAAGGCCAAACTTGCCTCTTATTCCAATTATTTTTTAATTTCCTACTTTAGCATTCCCATCCTCTATGATGAATGTAACATCCTTTTTTGTGGGAGGGTATTATTTCTAAAAGATATTCAAACTAATTGACTTTGGTTTCTTTGGCATCAGTGGTGGAGCATAGACTTGTATGATTATGATGTTGAATGGCCTGCCTTAGATCCAAACAGATATCATTTTGTCATTTTTGAGAATATACCCCAGTAGTGCTTTTCTCTTCCTTTTATTGACTATGAGGGTTCCTCCATTTCTTCTAAAAAATTCTCTTTTTTTTTGTCTTTATTAATTTGTTTGTTTACTTTTACTTTACAAGATTCAATTCCACAATTCCTTGAGTTTCAAATTTTCTTTCCCTCCCTCCCCGCCCTCCCATGACAGCATACAATCCAGTACAGGATCTGCAAATACTTTCACATTAGACATTAGTCAGGTAAGAAAGGCGGATTGTACCAGATGGAATGAAAAATGGTAAAGAGGAAATAAAACCAAACAATAAAAAGAAAAAGATCAATAGTTTGCTTCAATCAGGATTCAAACTCAGTTCTTTCTAGTTCTTTTTCTGGATGTAGGCATCTCTCTCCATCATGAGTCTTTTGGAATTGACTTATATCACTGCATTGATGAGAAGAGTCCAGTCTATCATAGCTGGTCATCACATATATGTTGTGTCTGTGATTGTATACAAATTTCTCCTGGTTCTACTCTTCTCACTCAGCATCAGCTTCATATAAGCCTCTACAGGTAAATATGAAATCCATCTGCTCCTCGTTTCTTATAACACAATAGTATTCCATTATATGCATATACCACAACTTGTTCAGCCATTTCCCAATTGATGGGCACCCCCTTAATTTCCAATTCTTTGCCACCACAAAAAGAGCAATATTTTGGTACATATGGGTCTTCCTCCCACTTCTATGATCTCTTTGGGATATAACCCTAGAAGTGGTATTGCTGGGTCAAAGGGTATGAAATTATTTATAGCCCTTTGGGCATAATTCCAGATTGCTCTCCAGAATGGTTGGATCAGTTCACAACTCCACCAGCAGTGCATTAGTGTTCCAATTTGTCCACATCCTCTCCAGCATTTGTCATTTTCCTTTTTTGTCATCTTAGCCAATCTGACTGGAGAGATGTGTTACCTCAGAGTTGTTTTGATTTGCATTTCTCTAATCAATAGTGATTTAGAGCATTTCTTCATATGCATAGATATCTTTAATTTCTTTCTCTGAAAACTGCCTGTTCATATCCTTTGACCGTTTGTCAATTGGGCAATGACTTGTATTCTTATATATTTGACTCAATTCTCTGTATATTTTAGAAATGAGTCCCTTATCAGAGACATAGGTTGTAAAAATTCTTTCTCAATTTCCCACCTCCCTCTTAATCTTGGTTACATTAGCTTTTGTTTGTACAGAAGCTTTTCAATTTAATGTAATCAAAATTATCCATTTTGCCTTTTTTTTCTTTTTTTTTCTTTTTAAAGCAATTGGGGTTAAGTAACTTGCTCAAGGTTACACGGCCAGTCATTATTTATGTGTGGGTGCTCATTTTCTGAGGCCAGATCTGATCTCGGGTCATCCCAACTCCGAGGCCCGCTCTTACTCACTGCGCCACCTAGCCGCCCCTTTAGGGCAATTGGGGTTAAGTAACTTGCCCAAGGTTACACGGCTAGGTTTTTGTTTGTGTGGATTAAGTGTTGGAGGCCGGCTCTGAACTCAGGTCCTTCTGACTTCAGGGCCGGCGCTCTATTCACTGCGCCACCTAGCCGCCCCCATTTTGCCTTTTATAATGCTGTCTAATTCTTGTTTGGTCATAAAGTCTTTCCCTCTCCACAAATCTGACAGGTAAACTATTCCTTGTTTTCTGAGATTGCTCACAGTATCATCCTTTATGCCTAGATCATGCACCCATTTAGACTTGATTTTGGTATATGGTGTTAGATAATGGTCTATGCCAAGTTTCTACCATACTATATTCCATTTTTCCCAGCAGTTTTTGTCAAATAGTGTGTTCTTATCCCCAAAACTGAGGTCTTTGGGTTTATCAAACAATAGATTACTATACTCATTGATTGCTGAGTCTCCTGTGCCTAATCTATTCTATTGATCCACTATTCTATTGCTCAGCCAGTACCAAGTAGTTTTGATGACTCTGCTGCTTTATAATAAAGATTAAAATCTGGTATAGCTAGTCCACCTTCCCTGGCATTTCTTTTCATTAATTCCCTTGATATTCTGGACCAAATAAATTTTATTACTATTTTTTCTAGCTCTGTAGTTTTTTTGGTAAATTTATTGGTTTGGCACTAAATATATAATTTAGTTTGGGTAAAATTGTCATTTTTATTATATTAGCTTACCTAGCCATGAGCAGTTGATATTTTTCCAATTAGTTAGATCTGACTTTATTTTTGTGATAAGTGTTTTGTAGTTGTGATCATATAGGTCCTGGGTTTGTTTTGGCAGATAGATTCCCAAATATTTTATAACATCTACAGTAACTTTAAATGAGATTTCTCTTTCTATCTCTTGCTGTTAAATTTCATTAGAGATATACAAGAATGCCGACGATTTATGTGGGTTTATTTATTCCAGTAAGATATTTTACACTTTCTTCCAATTTTTCAATCTTCGTGTTTTGTTTGATTGACTCTTGGTGCATCATCGAGTCCTGAGTTTCAATTTTACTGATTCTAATTTTTAGCAAATTATAGTCTTCGGTTATATAACTATATATAGTTTTTGAAGGTCCTTTTTTAGGGAGGTATTTTCTCCAATTACTTCGCTAATTTTACTTCTTAAGGATCTGTTTTCTTCAGTGAAACTTTTTTCCAATTTGGTCACTGTAGATTTAAATTTGTCTACTGCCTCCCTAATTTGGCCTTTAAAATCTTTCTTAAGCTCCTCCGAGAATGCTTTTTAGGTGTGAGACCAGTTCTTATTTCCTTCTGTGGTCTTAGGTATGAGTATAGAGTCCATGTTGTCCTCTGTATTTGGTTGTTCTTGATTGCTATAATAAGCTCTAATCAATTTTCTTGCCTCCCCCTTCTTCTCAGTTTCCTTCCTTCCCATTGTAATTTCCTATTTCCTAATCTCTCAGGCTGGGAGCTAAGGGCCTGGTTGTTGACTTTGTATGCTATAGCCTCTGGGTGTCTAATTTGAGGCCAAGGCCAGGAGTCTCAGTGATCCCCCTGAGGTATGCTGAGGTGCACAGAGTGATCTGTGGAAGAGGGATGGTCTGGCCACTTCAGATTTCTGCCTCTATGCCACTGGGCTACAGCTCAGGCAGGCTTTTGCTGGTCAGGTGAGGTGGGGCTTGTTGAGACCCCTCCCCCTCTTCTCTTCAGACTCCTTGCTACCTCAATTACAGGTACTCTTCTAAATGACTCCCAAGCTCGAGGCTATTTCCACTATCTCAGGATTTCACTCTGGGTGGGACACTTATCTTTGGGTTTTCTATGTCAGGGTGGGGGAATCTGAGCAGTCAGAGTTTTCCTTGTCATCCTGACCCCTGGAAGGACAGGCAGGCGATTTTTAAACTTCAAGGCTGGGGACTGATAGCTCCAGGAGAAGCTGCTGTCTCTGCTGGGGGCCCCCAGCCCTCTCTTACCTGGCTCCAATGATTCTTCCCATGTCCCAGGGTGAGATGCTGGTGAGATGGCTGAGAATCGCCCTTGGGATGGGTGAGTCTGCCATCTGGGGTTCCTTCTCTCTCTGCTGTAGTCCACTCTCTAGACCAAGCTGCTGCAGCCCCCACCTACTCTGCGCTCTCCCTCTCTGGACCCACTTCGGCACTTTCCTGGGCTGGATTCTGTCATGCTTTGTCTTCTAGTGGATTCTGTCACCTCTTCTAAAAAATTCCTGCCCACTTCTAAAAAGTGTGTGTAATGATTACCTGAATTAAATTCACCTATTCCCATCCATCTAAGTTCACTGACACCCATGATGTCAATGTTTAATCTCTCTATCTCGTTTGACTACATCCAGCTTACCTTGGTTCACAGATCTTACATCCCAGGTTCCTATGCCATATTGATCTTTACAGCATCAGATTTTCCTTTTGTCACAAGACAATCCACACCTGAGCTTCCTTTCAACTTTGGTCCCGTTGTTTCATTAGTACTGGAGCTATTTACTTGTCATTGTCTTCTGTTCTTCCCCAGTAATGTGTTGGACAACTTCTGACCTGAGAGACTCATCTTCCAATGTCATCTCTTTCATCATTTTAATATTGTCCTTAGGGTTTTCTTGGCAAAGATACTGGCATGGTTTGCCATTTTCTTAATGGATCACCTTTTGTCAGATCTCTCTACTGTGTGATTTGTCCATCTTGGGTAACCCATCATGGCATAGCTCATAGTTTCATTGAGCTATGCAAGCCCCTTCACTAAGACAAGGTCATGATCCAGGAGGAGTGATATTACTGGACAGAGTCAACTTCAAAGGAGTTGATGATGGCAAAAAGATCATTTTGAAATATAAATGAGGAGTAAAAAACAAACAAACCTGCCCACTGCTTGTCTTGGCCCAGGCTTTGGGGTTGCCTAAGAGAAAAGACACCTAAAACTAGGTGGGGGAAGAGGGGTGGCGTAGGCTTGAAATGAGTAGATCACCTTTTTAAAATGTTTGTGATGGTTTTATTCTGGAAAGAATCCTGCTAATAAGGAAGTGTATGTCTTTTTATAGAGTTGTCCTCCATGCCTGAAATCCTCTTTCCTCCTCATTTCTGCCCCTTAGAAACCCTTGGCTCCTTCAAGACTCAGTTCAAATGCCACCTTCTATAGGAATATGCATGTGGATACATGTATGTACATTGTATTACCTATAGAAGGTAAAATTCTTAAGGACAAGAATTGTCTAATTTTTGGCTTTGTAACTTCAGCATCTAGCAGTTAGTCAACAATCAACAGTCATTTATTAAGTACCTACAATGTTCTAGGCACCTTGCTAAGCATAGGACATACAAAGAAAGGCAAAAGAGTCTTCCCTCAAGGAGTTCATAGTCTAATGGGAGAGACAACATGGAAACAACCATGTGCTGACAAGATATAGACAGGAATGGAATGGGCAGGGGGGAGTTCATGAAAAGCTTCTTATGACTTTTAGCTGGGACTTAAAAGGAAGCCAGGAATGCAAGGAGGTGGAGATGAGGGAGAAAGTTCCAGGTCAATGAAAAGGCACTGAGAATTCTTCTGCAAGAAGAAGCCAGTAGGCTACTTTCACTGTGAGAATAAGGTATAAGAAGGCTTGGTGCAGCGCCCACCACATGCCAGCCACTTAATGTTTGTGAATTGATTGATTGGTCAACAATGACTGCCTGATGAAACTAAGGTTGACTTTTGTTTTTGTTCATCATCATGCCCTGAGCATTTTCTATCTGCATAGGACAGTTCCATACTTGAAACTCCATGGAGTAGAGGATACAAAAATTGTGAGACATGTCCCCTAACTTCAAAGAGCTGGTTTCTATACTCTGTCTCAGTTTATAATGCCCTTCATTCCTATGGTTTCCATTTTCACATCTCTGCATATACATAGATTCCTAAATCTGTGCCCACCTGGCTTCTGAGTTTCCAGCCAACATCTCCAACTACCTAGAGAGCATAACTACCCAGATATGTTTCCAGAATCTCATACTAAAGCTTTCCCAAACCCAGTTTCTATCAATGACTATCTAGCCATGTGCCCACTTACCCATCTCAACAGAATCTTGACGAGGGTAAGTTACGTACATAATGAAGGTGTCCTTGAGGTATGAGAAGATGAGCATTCTTCTGCAAATGATGTTCTGTAGCCAACCGCATCTTTACAATTACACAACTGACTGAGATGAATAGAGAATACAAGGTCAGACTATTTGAACAAAAAAAAAAAACCACATTTTATCTGGTGTAGAGCAAATCTCCATCTGAAAAGATCTCACCCAGAGGTTATCTGAACATCATACATGATGGCTTGAAAAACGCAACCAAAGTAATTGTGTTAAGAGATCGATTATTACCAGAGTTCAAATCTGGCCTCAGACACTTATTAACTTTGGGACCCTGGGCAAGTCACAGCTCCATTTGCCTCCCCCAAAAAGAGACTGCTTATTAATGTCAAGTAATGCAAAGGATTGTAAATTCATATATTAGTAATAAGAGGCTTTTAGGCCATTACTTTCAACCCCTCGTTTTACAGGTGAGGAAACTGAGGCACACAGCAGTTAAATGACCTCTACAGTATCACACAGCTCCTAAGTGTCGTAGGTAGGATTTAAACCCTCATCTTCCTGACTCCAAATCCAACCCTCTTATCCACCACCTCATGTTGCTGAGCTCACCACAGAGCAAAATCATTCTAGGCTTAAGAAAAAACTTTTTTAATACCTCCAAGCTCAGCATTCAACAGAAATTGCTCTTACCAGTGATCTCTTAATTGCCGAATCTAATGACCTTTCCTAATTTTTTCTTCTTGCCCTTCCTCAGGACTTTGACACAATCCCTCTCCTCTCCTGGATTCTTGCTCCTCTCTACATTTTTGTGACCATGCTCTCCCCTGGTTCTCCTCCCACCTATGTGACTGCTCCTTCTCAGTCTCCTTTGCCAGACCTTCATCCAGGTCATTCCCACTAACCGTGGGTGTCCCCCAAAACTCAATCTTGGGTCTTATCCCCTCCCTTTGTACCAGCTCTTTCAGTGACCACATCATCTAGGTGACTCAGTGGAAAGAGGGCTGGACCTAGAATCAGGAAGACATGAGTTCAGATGTGGCGTCAAACATTTACTGGCTGTATGACCGGGCAAGTCACTTCATCTCCGACTGCCTCTGCTTCCTCATTTGCAAAATAAGGGTGATAATAGCACCTGTGACACAGGGTTATTGAAAGGATCGAATGAAAACCTTAAATTGCTATATAAATGCTAACCACTGATAAAGTCCCGAGCAGAATTCATTATCTTTCTCCTAAAACTCTTCCCTCTCCCCAACTTTACTATTACTGTCAAGGTTTCCACCAACTTCCCAGACACTCAGGCTTTCAGTGTCATCCTTGATTTCTCTCACATTAATTATGCAGGTTCAGACTGTTGCCAAACCTTGTTGTTTCTTTAAAACGTCTCATTAAAACATCATATGGCTACATACATACATACATACATACATACATACATACATACATACCTGTGTGTGTGTGTGTGTGTGTGTGTGTACCCAGAGAACACCCAGAAGAGTACTGCAGTATCTCCCCTTCTGTCTGCTAGCGTCCAGATGCAAACCTTCATCTTCTCTTATCTGGTGGCCCTCCAGACCCTTTCTCTCCTCACTCCAATTCATTCTCCACTCAGCTCCTAAAGTGATTTTCCTAAAGTTCAGGTCCAAGCATGTCATCCCTCTATTTTTATTAAACTCTGGTAGCTCCCTATTGCCTCCAGGATCAAATATAAAATACTCTAGTTGACATTTAAAGCCCTTCACAGTCTGACTGCTCATCCCTGGAATTAGCCTTTCCTGGCTTCCTTCAAGACCCAGTTCAGATCCCACCTTGTATGGGAGGCCTTTCCTAGTCCATTTCTCTCTGTCTGTGTGTCTCTCTCTCCCTCTCTTCTTCCCTTTCTCTCTGTCTCTCTCTCTCTCTCCCTCTCTTTTTCCCTTTCTCTCTCTCTGTCTCTCTCTCTGTCTCTCTCTGTCTCTCTCTCTGTCTCTCTCTCTCCCTCTCCCTCTCTTCTTCCCTTTCTCTCTGTCTCTCTGTCTCTGTCTCTCTGTCTCTGTCTGTCTCTGTCTCTGTCTCTGTCTCTGTCTCTGTCTCTGTCTCTCTCTGTCTCTCTCTCTCTCTGTCTCTCTCTGTCTCTCTCTCTCTCTCTCTCTCTCTCTCTCTCTCTCTCTCTCTCTCTCCTTCCCTTTCTCTCTGTCTCTCTGTCTCTCTCTCTCTCTCTCTCCTTTCTCCCTCTCCCCCCCCACTGGCACGCTGCCTTTCCTTTATACTGTGTACATCTTGTACATACAGTTATTTGTATGTTGTTTCCTTCTATAGAATGCGAACTTCTTGAGAGCAAGAACCCATTTTTGTCTTTCTTTGTATCCTTGACACTTAGCATAGTAAGTAGGTGCCTAATAAATATTATTTATTGATTATTACCCTGTGAAACATGTTTAGTTCTTTTCACTCTTTCTGAAATTCCCAAATAAGAGTAAGTCCCCCATTTCTTATTCTCCTCCAGTCATTCAATAAGGTGATAATTTCTCTTAGTTACCTAAGTGCAGGGTGACCTTCATCTCAGTGCTCCACCAGAATGTGGCGATGCTAATATGTTGGCGTTACCTTTTCTACTATTCTCCCCAGGTAAAACAATATTGCATTCGTGAATCCTAATAGTGCTTCATTGGCATTCTATTAATTATAACTTGAAAGGTAAACACATTTGAAAATATAAGTTAGAAAAGGTTTTGCTTAAATATTTTAAATCAGTCATATTGTTCTGAGTGATGTCAAATAAAATTTTCATTTAAAAAAGATTTTAGTTAGAATTTAATCTTTGAAAATATTAATAACAGCTTACAGCAGGTAAGCTATAAAATAACACTGTATGCTGTCTATTTAGTTTCTGGTTGAAAAAGCACAGCAGTACTTTAGTTCATTACCTTTGAAAAAAACAGTAACAAGATAATACAGCTGCCTCTGATTAAGATGTAAATTCTTTCTAATTAGAATGTAAATTCTTACATTTAAATGAAGACATCAATTGTCAGGATGCCATATGATATCTCATTCCACCTTGCCTGAATGAAGCCCTCACTGCTCATCTATGGCACTAAAATACTTTTGCAATCCCTTTGTTCTCTGATTCTTGTAATATTCTCTCTTCATGTTCCCTTTTCACATTGCTTTTGTTTGTTTTCCCCCTTGCATCTGATATTGTTGTGCCTTGGGATTTTGCAGAAATTTGGAATGAAAATTGAGTTCAGTCAGTGCCAGTATTTGCTTGTGCCTCAATTACTTCTGCTGAATTTTCCTCAATGCAAATCAGGCAGGTTGCATACAGTGGTGCATGTATTTGAAATAATTAATTTTCCGTAAAATGATGGATCAAGTCCAATCAGCCTTCATGGAATCTAAATAATAGAATAGAGAATTAGAAATTAATTAACATTTTGTGTTGCTGATACTTTATTATATAGTATAAACTAGCAGTAATAAGTTTGGCCATTCTAACTTTTTCTTTATCAAACATTGATAACCTCCTCCCTCCGTCATTTCCTAGTGCCTCGTCTCTTAAGGATTTCTGTTTAGAACATTTCCAACATCAAAGGAAAGGCTTTAAAGTATGAGGATTATAAATTGTTATTGTTGTTCATGATGATTCATATGTTAAATGGTGTGTGGTACTCCATACCAAGTAAGAGTCCAATCCCTCTCTTTAAATAATAAATAACTGAATACATTGGATGATAAGGCCATGAGTGCTGGGGCCTGGCATCAAATCATCCTTCCATGTCATGTTTTTTCTAAACTGTAGTAGGTGTAAGTTTAGAATCATAAATAGATACATACATACATAGTTATGGAGACCCCGAAAGAGAGAGAGACAGAGACAGAGAGAGCGCTATATTGGAGTAGAGAAGTCTAGAATTTGAGAAAGAGGATAGGTACTTGGTCCATCCTCTGCATCTCTCTAGGGAAGGACACACCTTCTGTTGGTGTTCCATTCCAGTATTTAAAAATCCTCATCATTCCACCATGCAAAATAAATAAAAGATGGAGTGCTAGCTTTCAAAGACCGTGCACACTAATTCAGAAAGTAAGATATATGTATACAAAACAAGAGATCAGTGGACACTAATGTATTTTAAACTGTGTTATAAGACTTCCAAGGAGAACACTGAATAGTCATATAAGAAACCAAAAAGTACGTGGACCTTAAAAGATTTGTAGAATTTACAGAGACAGTAAGGAGAAAAGCCAATGTGATGCTCCATGGGCAGTGGAGTAAAGAGTATCATGAGCAAAGGCAAAGAGGAAGTAGTATGGCTTTGGGGGAGATAGTGAAGAGAATGGATCGACCAGAAAAGAGGATGTGTTGGGAAGTAGTTGGAAAGTGAACATGATACTAGATATACGAAGACAATCATCATCATCTTCACCATCATAGCATTTAGACAGTTCACTTTACATGTGACCCCATTTGATTAGCCACCTTGTGAGGTAGGTGCTATTATTATCCTCATTTTCCAAATGAGGAACCTGAGACTAGGAGAGATTAAATGATTTAGCCAGCTTCACACAGCTGGTAAGTGACTGAGACACATGTATTCAGTGATTTTCAGTCGTGTCTGACTCTTCATGGCCCCATTTGGGCTTTCTTGGCAGAGATACTGGAGTTGTTTGTCATTTTCTTCTCTGGCTCATTTTACAGATGAGGAAACTGAGGCAAACAGGGTTAAGTGACTTGCCCAGGGTCACACAGCTAGTAAGTGTCTGAGGACAGATTTGAACTCAGAAAAATGACCAGGCACTCTGTGCACTATGGTGTCACCTAGCTGCCTGACACACATAATGGGGGCTTAATAAATGCTTGTTAACTGGTTTGGCTGGTTGAGGCCCAATTTGAACTCTGCTCTTCTTGACTTTAAGTCTGGTGCCACCTCCCTGCCACCTGTGCATAGAAGTTCTTACTTTTAAGCAATAAATTTATATATTAAGTTCATGAGTAGAGAAGTAATATCTAAAAAATAGTATTATAACCAAAAATTTCTTGTATTTCAGGTAAAATCCATTACTACTTACTCTCTAACCATGTTTACACATATTCTTTTACTTATAAATGTAGGATCCGTTTCAATTCTTAAAGTCTGATTTATAGGGAAACTATTTCTTACATACAGTGTGGAGAACCAAAACCATATAAAAGTAAATTTTAGTCATATGTTGGAAACGATGTTAACATTATGATATTGTGCTTCTGTGTTGTTTCTTTGCCTAATGTAGACCAGAAAAAATATCACTTATTAATCCAGCCACCCAGAAGCTTCACTAGTTTAACTTCACTAGTTTCCACATTTATGATGTTATTCTACTGATTTTCATAACTGATAATAAATAGCTAATTTTTTGTTATATAGACAACAGTGACAAAGAATTGATTTTCAGTGTCTCTGAAATGAATCATTGTCCTAATTCAGGCCTAGCTCATAGAGCTGTTAACAGCTAGAAGAGACCTTAAACCCAAAACATCTGATTCTTTTTTTTTCTTTTTGGAGGGCAATTGGGGTTAAGTAACTTGCCCAAGGTCACACAGCTAGGTTTTTGTTTGTGTGGGTTAAGTGTCTGAGGTTGGATCCGAACTCAGGTCCTTCTGACTCCAGGGCCAGCACTCTACTCACTGTGCCACGTAGCCACCCCTAAGACATCTGATTCTAAATCTGTTTCTCTTTCCACTGTTCCCCTCCACTTCTCAATTTTAGTATTTCAGTTGACTTATGTGGGGGAAAAAAAAAGATTCACCAGAATGTTAAAATGGTGAATTTAGAATGACTAGTAATTGTCTATTTCCAACTACTTGAAACTAGGTTGTATAATTTCATCTTTGTATCTAATGAACCTAAGTATGGTTGACAAATGTTTACTGAACTTCTGGTGCCAAGATGATGGAATGAGGAAGGAATTCTCTGAAGCCCTCCCAAATTACCCTCCAAACAACTAGACAAAGAAATCAAAGGTCTCTATAGTCATGTGAAAAAAAAAATGCTCTAAATCACTATTGATTAGAGAAAGGCAAATTAAAACAGCTCTGAGATACCGCCTCACATCTGTCAGATTGGCTAATATGACAAAAAAGGAAAATGTTGGATGTTGGGGTAGGGGGGATGTGGAAAAACTGGGACACTAATGCACTGTTGGTGAAGTTGTGAATTGATCCAACCATTCTGGAGGGCAGTTTGGAATACTGCCTGTTCATATCCTTTGATCATTTATCATTTGGGGAATGACTTGTATTTTTATAAAGTTGACTCAGTTCTTTATATATTTGAGAAATGAGACCTTTATCAGGGATATTTGTTGCAAAAATTTCCCCCAGTTTTCTGTTTTCCTTATATAATTTCAGTTGTACTGGTTTTGTTTGTGCAAAGCATTTTCAATTTCATATAATCAAAATTATCTATTATATATTTTGTAATGCTCTATATCTTCTTTGGTACTAATCAGTCAGTAAATATTTATCAGTCACTTACAATAGACTTTTGCAATTATGAAGAAGTGTAAGACACAATTCTTGATCTCATGGAGCCTATCATCTATTAGGGGAGATGAAAGATAAACATATATAAAAAAGTAAAGAATTGTACTAGTTAGCAAACTGTACATATTACTACATATAACATGGAGAACCAAAATGACTGACAATACATTTAGAGGAAGGAGAGTTTACAATTAGAAGCCTGCTATGTCCAGTCATCAGTGCAAACATGGGATTCAGAACTATCACAGAAAACACTTTCACATGCCTTGGTTTGTCTTCTCTACATTCATCCCTCAGTCACTACAACTTCCAGTATTGCCAGAGTTGATAATTTATGAGAAAAGAGAATTTTTCAAGTTCTGCACAGGTAAACATGAGCACACATGCACATGCACATGTGCGCACGCCCACACACACACATACACACACACACACACACACGGTGACCCCAGGATCTCATCCATAGTTTCAGATCTACAGCTAGGCATCCAGGCAGATGAAATCAGTTAGCAAGTATGTATCCAGTACCTTGTCTGTTGAATGTGTCGTGTTAAGGCTCCTGATGTTGCCTTAATGACAACGTAGTTGGAAAAACACAAAAGTAAAGCAATAAAGGGAATGGCCTAATTCTGCACTTGATGGTATTCTTAGGGCAGATTAGTCTGGCCAGTGCCAAAGAGAATTTAAAAATCATAAAGTTTTAGAGCTGAAAGAAACCTTAAAATTATCTCATCTAGCCCCCTAATTTGACTAAGAAACTGAGAGCACAAGAATAAAGTGAGAAGCTCAAGGTCTCCTAAATCTATAGCAAAAGCCAAGAGTAGCCCTTTGTCTTTTACCTCCCAATACAGTGTTCCTTCTAGTGATCCATCTGAGGAGGAGGAGGGCTGTGGGTTGAGCTGTGAGAAATGGTTAGGTTTTAGATAAGCTGAGGAGGGAGGGCAGAGAATAATAAGGAAGGTGGTGGTGGTGGAGAAAATGCTCATCTTTTCTTTCAAACCTCTACCTATATATTATATATACACTCCAAAAGAGGCGATTAAGACTATAGGTTCAAGAGCTATTACCTTGGGCCCAACCATTCTTACTTCCTGATTAAGCTGGGATGATATACCCATTTTCACAGTATCTCAGAGTATGCATTTATAATCTTAAGAATTGGCTCACACTTTCCCCAGCCGATAATCAAAAATTATCAAAGCTATAAATAGCTTTGATTAGCTTTGGTAATTAGAAAAATGCAAATTAAAACAATTCTGAGGGTCCCACCTTATACCCATCAGATTGACCTTACACCCATCAGATTGACTCTCCACTCTGAAGCAAGACAGCCCAAACCTTTCTCATCTTACACTAACCCGGAGCTAATGTAAAATGACATTAAAATATTATCCTAGGATAATAAGATTTTTTTTCTTTTTTTTTCCTAAGCAGCTAAGCTTTTAGATATAGGATAAAGAGCAAGGGTCTGAGAGTCCAAAAACCGATGTTTTAGGCCTTTCTCTGCTTTCAGTCAGACATCACATGGATAACTCTTTTAACTACTCTGGGAATCTGCAAGACCATAATGGCCCAGAGGATCTCCATAGTCCCTTACAACACTAGCATTCTCTGATTCTAGTGAATTAGCATTTATAAAGGGCAAACTTGAAGATGCTGTATAAATGCTAGTTATTACTATTGCTGCTGTTGTTATTATTATTTATATTATTTGCTCTCTGTGTATTGTATTACTGCCATGAATAATCATTGCAAAGTAATAGAAAAAAACCTCTTGTTAGTACTTCCCATACTTTGTCAAGTTTTTTTTTTTTAAAAACCACTTAACTTTAAGTTCTTGCCCACTCTCAGGACAGGAAAGGAAACTTTCAGGAAAATGTCTTCCTAGAGCCAGAGTTATAATTTGAGACAAGGTTTTTTAATTGTAAATTAATAATACCTAATGAGCACTTTGAGAGTAAATTAAGCATTTAGGGAAATTGCATTAACGTTTTAATGATCTAGCACCTGGTCAGTTCTCATTTGGAAGTTAAATCAATCTTTACAAATGGACACCATTTAGACCAAAGTTAAACTAAGCTATGTGGACTAATCCATCTCCAGTTTTTATTTACTCTATTTTTAAACCCCTGTTTATGTAGATGCAGTGCTGTGGAATCATTGAATGATACAGCCCAAAGGGTCCTTCCACTCAATCTAGCCCCCCCTCCTCTTCATTTTATAGATGAAGGAAACTGAGAACCAAATAAGATGGAAATTTGCCAGAGGCCTCACTCCCACCAAGCCCTAAATACTAGAGCCAGTCTGGATTTCTAGGATGGAAAGAGAGAGGATGCCAACAGCCATAGCTCACATGTATGTCATGCTTTGAGGTTTGCAGAGCACTTTCATATTCTGAGTTTGATTTGATGCTCCCAACAACTCTGCAAGGCATCAGATGATGCAGAACAAGCTAACAGTCTGTAAAGAGGGTCCAGGTTCACACTCATCATCATCCACCCTCGGAAGAAGAAGTGGAGATTTTTCCTTTTTTAGATTTTGCTGTGTTACTATGTCTAGGTATGTCTGACAACCTTCTGCTGTGCATTTAACAGCATTAGAAAGAGAGCGATAGAGTGGCCTAGTGAATAGAACAGAGCAGGTGAGTTATCAAGACCTATTTTAATCTGTCCTCCTCAGGATACTTACCATTTGTGGGACCTTGGGCCAGTCATTTCACCTCAGCCTCAGTTTCCTCATCTATAAAACAGGGATAGTAATGGCTGCCTCAAAGGGTTATTCTGAAGATAAAGTACAATAATAGATATAAAGGATGTTGCAAATCTTAAAGCTGTATAGAAATGTTAGCTATTATTGCTATATGACAACCAACCACAAGAAACTAATCCATGTATGGAAAATAGGGACTTTATACTTAATGTCTTTCCTTTTTTCCAAAAAATAACAACTAGAAAATATCTAAGCTAAGTTGAGAGTTTTTCACTTTAAATAATTAGAGCTGAAATGTTTCTCATTTTAACAGAGTTGTAGAATGGCCCCTGAAATGAAAAGCTAACACTTCAGCAGCTCCCAACTTAAGGACCCACAGGTTCGGTTCTTATACGTGGGCTGTGGTATTTGACCATGCAGAAGCATTTGGGAAGAGAAAAAATAGTGGGGACATTGCTCCTGGTTAGTTCCTAGCACCCGGAATATTTTTACAGAATCTTAGTTAATAGGGATGTCAAACATTATCTAGTCCAACTTGTACCTAGATGAAAATCTCCTCTCCAAAATCCTAAAAAAGAGGCCATTCATGCTCCACTCAAGGGCCACTAGAATGAAGACCTCAATACTTCCTGCAGTGACCCCTGCCACTTAGAGATAGGGCTAGTTGGTCTAAGTTTTTACTTCTAGCAAGCTGAAATCTGCCTCTCATTGCTACTATTTCTATCCTCTAGGACCAACCAGATTATAATTTTCTGCATTTGCTTGTAACCAAAATATAATATTTATATTAGTTGGAGTTTTTTAAGGAGTGTGATAATATCCATCAAAATATATTTATATGTATGTATACATATATATAATAAGATATGATTATACACAATAATTCTCATTACATGTTACAGCCCTTCTGACACTTGAAAATAGCTGTCATGACTCCTAAGTCTTCTTTTCTCCAGGCTAAACATAGCCAATTATTTAAATTGATCTTGTATGGAATTATGTTCAGTACTGACCATCTGGTCACCCTCAAAAACATACTGTAGTTGGCCAATGTCCTCCTTAAAATGTAGCTAGCACCAGGGCAAAGAATTGGAAATTGAGGGGGGATCCCCTTCAGTTGGGAAATGGGTGTGATGGAATACCATTGTACTTTAAGAAATGATGAGCAAGATACTCTCAGAGAAACCTGAAAAGGCTTGCATGGCCTGAACTGATACAAAGTGAAATGAGCAGAACTGGGAGAACATCCACAGTTAAAGCAATATCATACAATGATCTACTATGAATAGCTTAAGTATTCTCAACAATACAGTGATCCAAGACAATTCTGTAGGATTTATGATGCTGTCCATAACCAGAGGGAGAACTGGGAGAGCCTAAACACAGATCAAAGATACTTTTTCTTTACTTCATTTTTCTTGGGATTTTTTTGGCTGTGTTTTCTTTTGCAGAATGACCTACTTGGAAATGTATTTTGTATGACTATACATGTATAATCTATGTCAAATTGCTTGCCTTCTCAGTGAGGGAGAAAGGAGGGCAGGGAGAGGATTTTGAACTCAAAATTTGAACAAAAAATATTAAAATTGTTCTTACATGTAATTGGGAAAAATAAAATATTGAAGAAAAATAAAATGTAGCACCAGAACTGGGTCTGATGAGCATAGAATAAAGTGGAAATATCACTGTGTTCTGAACACTGTCCCTCTATTAATGTAGCCTCTTAAGATCCCATTGGTAGTGCTTTGGCTACCATATCACACTGCCCAAGGCTTACCTGCCCTGGTACTAACAAATGCAAAAACACCTCAGAGAAGGTCTATACAACATTTCAGTAGATCCTCTATGGAAGATTTGTGGAAGAACATTGACAAGAATCAGACGGGGTGGGGGGGAGGGGGGAAAACATGTTCATGCATTGTGGTAATAATGGAAGCTGTGTCTACATCATTGAGTTCAAGGTCATTGATATATTTAAGAAGTTACACTCTGGACTTGTTTTGCAGTCCATAAAAGTCCCACAAGTAATTGTGAATTTTTTTTTTAATCTCAAGTGTAGGATTTCACAGTTATTCCTGTTATAGTTCATTGTTCAAGTCTGTTGAGATCTGTAGAATTTCTGGTTGCCCTCAATGTGTTAGTTATCCCTCCAGTTTTCTGTCATTTACTAATTTGATGAACATACCATCTGTGCCTTCAATATAGTTGTTGGTAAAAAAAAAAATGTTATATTAGTAGAAGGCCAGGAACAGATCCCTAGGGCACTCTATTAGAAAGCTCTCTCCCATGGACCCATTAATCACTATTCTCTGGTCCAGTCATCCAACTGGTTCTAAAGCCATCTGAACTTTAACCATAAAAATACCTTGGCCTGTAACTCTTATCACCAACTTTTTTTCAAAACACTCTCATTGAATCATGAAGCAGCAAAAAAAGGACCACCACAATACTCTGACCAAAAAACTAGTGGAAAAACATCCTGGATTTGAACAAGCCATTACAAATAAGCAGAATGTGCTGTCCATTCCTGGTGCTATTTGTCCCACCAAAATCCTTTACCTCCTTTTCTTCATGGACAATCACTTTAATTTTTTTCCCTTTTCTTTAACCTCAGCAGCATGTCCCTGTTTACACTATCCATGGAATCGTGAAGGGTCACTATTGTCTGCCCATGCCCAAAATAGTCTGGCATGTTTTCAAATTGCTCTGCTTGAATTGTACTGAAGTGGTTACCCGCTGGTTCAGGAGTACACTTCAGCACCCTTTTGCTATAATCAGGCCAAAAAAGAGAGAATGAGAAAATGAAAAACTCTTTTATGTGCTGGCCTAGGGAGCAATGGGTAAGGAATAGGCCAGTTTTAATGTGTTTTAAAGTATCTTCCAGTGGGATTGGAATAATTTTCAAACCATTTTTTTCCTTAAATGAATTTATTAGGCACATTGACACAGATAGAACCATTTAGATCACTAAATGAGGCATCATTTAAATCATATCTGCAGATATAGTGCCTGTAATTTATAAGTTAAAGAGCATTCAGGTTAACGAATGGCTTATGCTTCCAACTTTCTTAACTTAAAAACCTGTGAATCTAGACATTCTCAGAAATGAGCATCAGTTCCCACAATTCAAGGTGTGACCTAGGACATGGCATGCTGGAGCTTGTTTTCTAGAAATGTAAACATTGTTCATGAGAAAGCAAAGAGAAGAAGAATCAGGGCCGGAGCACATCCACCTGCAAGAGATGCCACAAAGAGCCTGAGTGCCAGGTACCAGATGGAGGGAAGTCAGACCTCTCCATGTTCTCATGTGCAGCCAAAGTTTTCAAGCTCATGGGGTTTGTGGAAATGTAGGGACAGCCTGGGGATTGGGGCTCGGGCCCCCTCTAATCTCACAGAGGATTACGTTCTGCTGCCCAGCCTGCCACTTTGTGAGGGTCTTTGGAGCATTCGATTCTTGGCTTCTTAACTCAAAGTTGGCAACCTAAGACGTTGACTCCCATTTTGTTCTGCTTGATAATTCTGCTTCCAAGTACATACCCGGGTTTGGTCTGCCCTGTTTTGTTGTTGATGTGCTTGAATACAGTCCCTGGAAAGATATGCTTCTGAGCTCGTATCAAGGAAGTGGTTTGCCTTCAGCAGTCATTAGGTTGCTGGTAGGTTTTGTTTCAGAGCTTTGACATGTAGTCACAATAATAATATTCTCGTGCCAAAAGCTTTCCTGATGACTCACCTGGGCCAATAAGATCCCAACTTGATGCTCAGTATGTCTTGTGGTTATTCCTGTTGCTATACCCCCACCCCAGAAAGGAGAATCACGGAATGCAACATGATAGAAATGTGACCTAAATGCAGTACACTTTGCAGCACAGCACTGCTTTTGACTTAGGAAATTTTTCATATTCTGTGAGTTGGATAAACTTGTTTTCAAAAACTGTACTGTTGACTCATGATTTTCCATGAAGTCTATCATTACTCTACTTGACTGAGCAGCCAGGTCTTGGGCTTGCTTTGCCTCAGTAAGCATACACATTAGAGGCCTGGGTGGCTTTACATTGGGGGCACTCCATTTAAATCTGGCAGCACCCTAACATAAAAGACACCATTAAAAAAAAGGAAACGGGTCACTCATTAATCAAGTAAGGAATAACCCAAGCAGTACTACAGTATCTCTAAATATTATAAGAGACCTAGCAGAAGACCCCCAGTATACTGCTTAGATCTGCCTCAAATGGTTTATTCAAAATATCTTCCCCACTGGAGGAAGGACACACATCAATGATAGAAAATGATCACAGGTCCTACAAAGAACAGAATCAGAAAACCTTGGGACCATAGGGATTCAAAGACTGTTTAAATATTGAGATCACTAGAACTCTGATTAGATGAAATGTTTTCAATAAGTAGGATAGTATTAGAAGTAAATAAACTAGAGGACCGATTAAAGTAAAAACCAATTTACATTTATAGGAGTACTTGATATTGACTCATTATATTTTTTTTTTTAAAGCAATTGGGGTTAAGTAACTTGCCCAAGGTTACACGGCTAGGTTTTTGTTTGTGTGGATTAAGTGTCAGAGGCTGTCTCCGAACTCAGGTCCTTCTGATTCCAGGGCCGGCGCTCTATTCACTGCGCCACCTAGCCGCCCCTTATATTTTTACTTATATAGATGTTTCATCCTTGTATTTTTTTTAATGAGTGCTGATAGACTTTTAATGCTCCTCCTGCTAATGGACACTTACTTGCTTCTCTGCCCTAAGTGTTCTCACCTCTTTATGTCTTTCTCTAGTTGCCTCTGCACTCTTTCACCCTATATCTATGCTAAACTTTCGTACAATCAGCCTACCAACTTCTTTACAGTAAACTTGGTGAATATAAGTAACTTAAAATTTAGATTTACTTTTAAAATTTAACAACACCATGACATCAGTAATCAACCTATAATGTTCAAATATTAAAATAAATCAAACAATACTAGACAAATCCCAAAGAAGTAAAAAAAAAATCTTGAAAACACCATGATTTAGATTACTCACAACTTAAAATGCTTTGTACCACTGCTTTCTTCTTTCAGTGTGAAAAAATGAAAATTTGGGGCACAATGCATAGAGCACGGCCCTGGAGTCAGGAGGACCTGAGTTCAAATCCAGCCTCAGACATTTAATACTTACTAGCCTGTGACCTTGGGCAAGTCACTTAATCCCAATTGCCCTGCCTTGCCCCCTCCAAAAAGCAAAAAAATAAAAAAAATTAAAATATAAAATTGAAATAATGAGTTGAGTGTGATAATTTTATATCATTCTTATCTCATGTTAATGATTGAGATCTCTTAGCAAATTGATTGTAATTGTAATCTAGAAGTATTAGTGCAATTTAATGGATTTATTTAGTCATATTAGGTTTTTTTTTTAATAAAGAGTGAAATCTTCCTACCATCATAGCTAGTTCAGACCTCTGCCATTTTAGTGACTAGTTACAAGTGTCAGTTGAAACTAAAGCTTAGCTCAGTATTCCTCAAGAAGATTTTTATTGAAGGACCAAAATCCAAATGAAGAATTGCAGATTATTTACTATAAGAGGTCCCCATCAGTACAGTGGACAGAGTTGTGGATGAATAATGAACTGGACTGAGAATGGAAAGAGGTGAATGAGAAACTTCATCACTCTTTTCATGACTTTAAGTTTTTCCTGTCAGAGTAGCCATTTATCTGTAACACTAGTGTTCTTCCATTGGCTTTGTATGACCGTGAATCATAGAGTAACACTTCCTGGAAATATTGAATGTAAAGATTACCCAAAGGGCAATAAAGAGGTACAAGTCAGGTACGAGGAGACCCCACCATATTGCAAGTGGATGGCCCAGGGGAAGACATTCATAGTAAGACACTGCTGGCAGAGCTGTGAATTTTTCACAAACATGCTAGATATCAATTCAGAATTAGGCAAGGAAAGTGATTAAATTGCCACTTTTGGCCCATTACTCCCGTCACTGGTAATATTACCCAAAGGAGTAAAAGACGAAGTTCTAATATACTAAAAAATATTCATTGGAGAATTCTTTGTGATAGCAATTGACCATCCACTGACTAGAATAAAAAAGAAACTATGGTGTATAGATATAATGGAAAATTGTTGTGAAATAAGGAATCATGAATATTAGGAATTCAAAGAAACACGGGAAGATTTGTATGTACTAATGCAAAGTGAAATAAAAGAAATAACCAATTTGCCAAAAAAAATACTTTATAGAGCTAGAAAAAGTAGTAACAAAATTTATTTGGAAGAACAAACGGTCCAGAATATCAAGGGAATTAATGAAAAGAAATGCTAGGGAAGGTGGACTAACTATACCAGATTTTAATCTGTATTATAAAGCAGCAGTCATCGAAACTACTTGGTACTGGCTGAGGAATAGAATAGTGAATCAATGGAATAGATTGGGCACACAAGACTCAGCCGTAAATGACTACAGTAATCTATTGTTTGATAAACCCAAAGACCCCGGTTTTGGGGATAAGAACGCACTATTTGACAAAAACTGCTGGGAAAACTGGAATATAGTATGGTAGAAACTTGGCATAGACCATTATCTAACACCATATACCAAAATCAAGTCTAAATGGGTGCATGATCTAGGCATAAAGGATGATACTGTGAGCAATCTCAGAAAGCAAGGAATAGTTTACCTGTCAGATTTGTGGAGAGGGAAAGACTTTATGGCCAAACAAGAATTAGACAGTATTATAAAAGGCAAAATGGATAATTTTGATTACATTAAATTGAAAAACTTCTGTGCAAACAAAGCCAATGTAACCAAGATTAAGAGGGAGGTGGGAAACTGGGAAAGAATTTTTACAACCTATGTTTTTGATAAAGGACCCATTTCTAAAATATACAGAGAATTGAGTCAAATCTATAAGAATACAAGTCATTGCCCAATTGATAAATGGTCAAAGGATATGAACAGGCAGTTTTCAGAGAAAGAAATTAAAGATATCTATAAGCATATGAAGAAATGCTTGATTAGAGAAATGCAAATCAAAACAACTCCAAGGTACCACATCTCTCCAGTCAGATTGGCCAAGATGACAAAACAGGAAAACGACAAATGCTGGAGAGGATGTGGACAAATTAGAACACTAATGCATTGCTGATGGAGTTGTGAACTGATCCAACCATTCTGGAGAGCAGTCTGGAATTATGCCCAAAGGGCTATGAATAATTTCATACCCTTTGACCCAGCAATACCACTTCTAGGGTTATATCCCAAAGAGATCATAGAAGTGGGAGGAAGACCCATATGCACCAAAATATTGATAGCAGCTCTTTTTGTGGTTGCAAAGAATTGGAAATTAAGGGGGTGCCCATCAGTTGGGAAATGGCTGAACAAGTTGTGGTATATGCATATAATGGAATACTATTGTGCTATAAGAAACGAGGAGAAGATGGATTTCATATTTACCTGGAGAGGCTTATACAAACTGATGCTGAGTGAGAAGAGTAGAACCAGGAGAAATTTGTATACAATCACAGACACAACATATGTGTGATGACCAACTATGACAGACTGGACTCTTCTCAGCAATGCAGTGATATAAGTCAATCCCAAAAGACTCGATGGAGAGAGATGTCTACATCCAGAGAAAGAACTAGAAAGAACTGAATTTGAATCCTGATTGAAGGAAACTACTTGATCTTTTTCTTTTCATTGTTTGGTTTTATTTCCTCTTTACCATTTTTCATTCCATCTAGTAAAATCTGCCTTTGTAACCTGACTAATGTCTAATGTGAAAGTATTTGCAGAACCTATAGTGGATTGTATATCGTCATGGGGGAGGAGGGAGGGAGAGAAAGAAAATTTGAAACTCAAGAAATTATGGAATTGAACCTTGTAAACTAAAAGTAAAAAAAATTTTTAAAGAAATAATATACATAAGTACAACAATGTAAAAAAAATTTTTTGGAGACAATCGGGATTGAGTGATTTGCCCAGGGTAACACAGCTAGAAAGTGTCTAAAGCCATATTTGAACTCAGGTCTTCCTGACTCCAGGGCCAGTTCTTTATCCACTGTACCTCCTAGCTACCCCTACAACAATGTAAATTAAAAGATCACTAAAAGAAAGTTAAAGTCTAAGCAATGGAAAAATTAGAGAATGTACCAAAAGACAGATAATAAAGGATTCCTCAAGGCAGAGAGATAGAAGATGCCTAGGACCAATTGCTGTATACAGTACGTTGTCTGATGTAATCACTGTCTGTCAAAGACATGTGATTTTTTTGCCTAATAGTTTTTCTCAGCTTTCTCCCTGTTATAAAGAAGGGTTCAACCAGGAAGTTGGAGAGGTTTTTTTTACACTAGAAATGAATGTGATATGATGACAGAAGCCATAAAAAATTCATAACAAAAATAAAGTGGTTTAGGATATTTAATTTATTACATTAACTCCTGTCCTTTTGGTTTCATTATTCAACCATCCAGTCAACATAAAAAGCAATAAAAATATTTTTCATAATTGATAAATTCAAAATTACCAACAACATGCATACTTTTTTAAAAATTATCTAATGAAGAATTGTTCAAGAAAAGGAGCTTAAAGAATGTTATCAGAGAGATGTGTGATAGCAGAAGGATGTAGACCATTCATATAGTGTGAGCAATAGGTAACAGATGGCTGGTCTATACACTCTATTGGTTTCTACACAATGTCTAGAGTTTGATGAAGGTCCCCAATATGCTGTGTGCACCCCTATAGAGGACTTGCAGGGCACAGGTAGTCATTCCACAGAATGGCAGGGTATGGATGGGTTATAATCTGCACTGTTGAAGAAAAAATTATTGATAATATCATAGATCCAGCAATTCAACAAATACTGACTTAGCACCTGCTAAGTCACTGAGCTAGGCACTCAGTAGAGAGACAAAAACAAAATCAGCCCTACCTTCAAGGAGACTACAGCTACGGGCAGGATATGGTGCGGATACAGGTATAAGAATGCCTCTTTATTAGGCAGGATCAAATGAGCCAAGAGGCAATATGAGAAATAATGGCAGCATTTTGTGGGAACATATGAAAACCAACTCTTAGAAAAAGGTGGCAGCAACAATTTTCATTCATGTGATGCTCCAAGAAGTCCTGGTTTCGTGTCCTGCTCCTCTCACTTATTGTGTGAACCTGAGAAAATAATTTCATTTTCTTCAGCCTCAGTTTCCTCCTCTGTAAAATGGGAATAATGTTACTGACTTCACAAGGTTGTTATGAAGATTGCATCAAAATGGTATATAATATATAAAGTACAGGCCATAAAAAAACAATAATTATCAGCTATTGCATAATAATTATTCTCATTTTACAAATGGAGAGACTGTGGTTCTGAAAGGCTGAGTCTTTTGCCAGTATATAAAGGTTCTTAATAGCAAGACCAGGCCGTAATCTGAATTGAGGCCTTCCTGAGCCTCATCCAGAGCTACTGCTCCGGGTGAGCCTGTAAGTGGAGTCAGTCATGATATCTGGCACCATGTCCTCGGAAGGAGAGATGGTTAGAGTCAAATTTCAGAGGATTGTTTTAAACAGCATATTCTGAGTGTATAATGAGAACGTCCTTCAGTGACCAATGACGTTTAAACATATCATTGTGATGACAAAAGCATAGTTGTTTGCTTATTTGTTTTTTTTAAATGAGGGAGAAATAAAAACTCAGAAAGTCAGAAGCCTAGTATAAATTCTTGACCAGAAAAGACAAGAAAAACAAATCAAAAAATTGATAGTGGAAAACCACTGGAAACTTAACTCTTTGGCACTCATTAAAAGCTGACCAGAGGGCAGGAAATTATTACAAAAGTTTTTTTTTACTATTAGAAAGCAGTCACCAGTAAGATATAAACAAGATTGGTATTATAACATAATTCTTCAGGCTTTTACTGTTACAATGAGCAGGATATTCTTAATAAAAGCTGTTTTTCATCTTTGCAAAATTGACACCTGGGAAAGTGTGAGTGAACAGATTTAGTTACCTGCAGGGAAAAAAAAGGCATAGAAGGTACATGGGTCAATCACATAAATTTTTGATAAGACATAAAGCAAAGGGGACTTCTTCTAGAAAACCTTAATAAAAGAAAACTGGGGACTATGGGTGGAAATTATTATTCAAAAATTGTTTATTACTTGGCAGAGAGCCATTTGATCAAAAACAGGTTCATAGAATTAGAATTCTTTTATGGTTCTGTGTCTCTAGTATAACTTTAGATTTTCAAAGAACTGCCTTTCACTTGTTGGGGTTAGGCCATTTCTTTAAAACTCAACATGGAATTAATACTTTCTAAGCTATAAAAAAAATTAGTTAGCAGGTTTACTGACCTGGAAATCTTAAACCACAGTCTTCTAAGTCATTTTGTTAAAATGAAAAATAAACAACATGGCAAAAGTGGGGGATGAGAGCAAGTTAGAGAGGGATGGAAATCGTTACTATTTTGAAAGATTCATACAAAAACCCACCATAAAATGTTAACACAGGAGCCTATAAATGTACCAAAGAATGATTTTGGCTTATTTTAGGATAAGAAAATTAACTCCATAGAGTTTGACTATAGTAGTCCTCAAAAAACTGACCATATATAACAACCTAATTTTTCCTATGAATTATTTTTAATAATTAAAAATTAAAAATAATTTTGATTATTTCCTATGAATTATTTCCTATGAATTATTCCTATGAATAGGAATAAAAAGAATGATATTTCGCATGGATGTTAGTCATATTGTCTGCTAATTTAATTTGTTCATTGAGCCTTTATAGAGCTTCAGTTTTGTGTAGAGTCCTATATGGGGGATTCAAATGAAGCAAAAGTTAATGCTACCTCTGCCTTTGAGGAGTATATAATATAGTTGAAGTGATAAGGCACATATTAAAATAGGGACACAAGGGGAAGCTAGGTGGCACAGTGAATAGAGCACCAGCCCTAGAGTCAGGAGGACCTGAGTTCAAATCTGGCCTCAGATGCTTAACACTTACTAGCCATGTGACCTTTGACAAGTCACTTAACCCCAATTGCCCTGCCTTCCCCCCTCCAAAAAGCAAAAAAATATTAAAAAATAGGGACACAAACAAGTCTATGATGTTGTATGTTCTATTCAGCCTGGTCCCACTCCAGAGCAGGGCTTACTCTGGTGGTAGGTGACATGGAAGACCAAGGAAAGAAATAAAAGGCATTTAGGCTGTTTGAGCCTTTTTCAGTTGGTTGGTTCATTGCTTGATCTTACAAGATAGATTAAATGTTATCCCAGTAGGTCAGCACCATTTTAATAACTGTATTTTGATGCATAACATAGGCATCACGTTTAGTCTCTTTAAGAAAGTCTGAGAGGGGCGGCTAGGTGGCGCAGTGAATAGAGCGCCGGAGTCAGAAGGCCCTGGAGTCAGAAGGACCTGAGTTCGGAGCTGGCCTCCGACACTTAATCCATACAAACAAAAACCTAGCCATGTAACCTTGGGCAAGTTACTTAACCCCAATTGCCCTAAAGGGGCGGCTAGGTGGCGCACTGAGTAAGAGCACCGGCCTCGAAGATGGGATGACCCAAGATCAGATCTGGCCCAGAAAATGAGCACCCACACATAAATAATGACTAGCCGTGTAACTTTGAGCAAGTTACTTAACCCCAATTGCTTAAAAAAAAAAAAAAAAGAAAGAAAGAAAGTCTGAGCACAGTCTCCTCCCCATTCGTTGCCTACCAACTCTCCTGCTTGTGGAGTTCTCCATCATTCCCCCTCACCTGGTACCTCCACCCTCCTCTTTTTGCCCACTCTTTTCACCTTCCTTTTGTTTGTTGTCTTCCCCTATTTGATTGTAAACTCCTTGTAGGGCAGGGGGGAGACTTCTATTTGTTTCCCCAATGCTTATCATAATGCCCAGCACATAGTAGGGACTTAATAAATATTGACTGACTATTATCTATGAATAGAATAAGGTCCTGTATGTTGTACCCCTCAAACTACTCCCCTATCACTTTTCTTCCTTTCTTTTGCCAGAAATTTTTTCTAAAGAACAGTCCACTTTCACCACCTCTTCTTTCTCACTGTTCACTTGTTCCTTACCACCATACAGTTTGTCTCCCGCCAGCTCTGCAGAGTCCACCACTCACACTTAGATCCTTCCATTAACCAGATACTGTAAGGCCTTTTTTTGGTCCTCATCTTAGACCACGTCAGGTCATAGAAGTAATCTTTTAAATCCTCACCTAGCCTAACATCCCTCATTTTACAGATGAGACATAGCAGGTTAGGGGGTTTTCCATTGTTACACAGACCATGGAAATGTCAGATCCAGGATTCGAACTTGGGTCTTCTGACTCTAGATTCACGTGTTTCTATGCTATTCCACATTGGCTTCTTGGTTTTTGTTGTTGTCTTTTGTTTTGGTTTGGTTTTTTTGCTTTTTGGAGGGGAGAAGGCAGGGCAATTGGAGTTAAGTGACTTGCCCAAGGTCACATGGCTAGTTTAGTGTTAAGTGTCTGAGGGGTTGGATTTGAACTGAGGTCCTCCTGACTCCACGATCAGTGCTCTATTCACTGCACCACCTAGCCATCCTCTCTTGTTATTTTTTAAACATCACTGTGATATATTTGAAAGTGTTGACTTCTATCTCCCCCTCCATAAAACTTTCTCACAATAATTATATTATGAAACCTTAATAGTGTATCATATAGTAAATAGTTGGGCAAAATTGGGCAGGTCAGTTAACCCTTTTCCTCAGTTTCATTGTTTGTAAAACGAGTGAGGTGACCTCCAGCAATTCTCAAAAACCTTCAGGGGCTCCCCCTTCCTTACTCATGCTTTGCCATGCTACTCAGTCTAGATCCAGCCAACCTCGCCAGTCATACGTATGAACACTCCCAGCACAGATTCTACATTTCAGTCAAACAAAACGTCTTCCACCCATTTTCCTCTTGTGTTCTCTTACCTCTGTGCCTTTAGTTACATAATCCCCAATAGCTGCAGTAGAATTACTCACCAGTCTCTGCCTGATGAGGTACAGCCTTTTTCCTGAAACCTTCCCTGACTTAACATCGTTCGTCCCTCCCACCCCCCAATGAAAATAATCTCTGCCTCCCACCTTCAATTTCTCACATCACTTTGTACCTCTACTTTCCCCTTATCTCCTTACTTTGTGTGGTAGTGATTTGTGTAGCTCTTACCCCCTTTGGGATTGTAAGTTTGTTAAATACAGGGTCTGTATCTTCCCATCTTTGTATCCCCAATGGCTAGCAAAGGCCTAGATACTTTTAGTAGATTGTAGCGTAGTAGATACTTAAATGTTTGAGGAATCAGTGAAAGTACAACTTTTGTCATAAAATCTTTCTGTTAAAAGTCTTCCAGGTCTAACTGGAGTCCACCAGACAGGCATAGTCTTAGCCTGGCATCCAAAGCCGGCAACAATCTGGCCTAAACTTAACTTTTTAACTTCATTTCTGATTGCTGCTATTCACATACCCTGTGATTCAGCCAAACTGAACCACTCACTTGTTCTGCAACTGTGTCTGTCTACAAGTATCTAAATCATACCTATCCTTCCAGGTGGAGCTCACATGTTACATTCTTCCTAAAGCCTCCCCTGAGTCCCCCTAGAGGGAATCCATCATTGGATCCCAGGTTAAGAGCTAGAATAGACTTTAGATATAATCTAGTCCAATATCTTTATTTTTATTCTCCTCCTCCTCCTCCCACCCCCAAATTCTTTGTTACCTTTCTTATAGCAGACAACCTTGCCACACCTAATATTGTAGGGATTTGTGTACATGTCTTTGTTTCATGGGTTGAAAAAGAAGTTCTCATAGTTTTAAGAGATGTAAAGAACTGCCAAGCTCAAAGGGTGAACTTCCTATGGAAAATGTGGTCAAGAGTTGTTGCTCAGAATAAAGAAATCATAGAGAGGTTGTAGAGAGAGTGCACCCTTAGATGGTGTCCCAGACCCGTCCTTGAAAGATCTGAAATCTCTCCAGCTGGACTGCAAGCCCCATTAGGTTAGATACTATGCTCTCTCTCCTTTGTATTCTCCACAGGACCTGACACACTGTAAGTTTACCTTTTTAGCAAGTGTTTGTTGAAAGGATAAAAAAGAAGGAAGGAAGAAGTCACGAGAAGAGAGGATGGGAAATAAAAAAGGAAGAGAGGAACACAGAAGCTCCATTTACACTGAACTCAGGTTCTTGGTAAAATAATAACAATAACAATAATAATTTTATCCTGGAGTTTTCTACACTTAAAGTGTATATTTGAAACACATTGTTCAATCTTAGCCCTTTCTCACATTTTTAATGTAAAATGTTCGATAGAAAGCAAGTCTACTAATTAGGTAGAAGGCTAAGATCAAGGAACTCTAATTTTATAATTCCCTGTTAGACTGACTCTTGTGGCCTTAAGCAAATTATTTATGGTTCTATCAATGTCATTGGCTTTGAGCTCTGAAGGAAAAAGTGCTGTATTATTTGAGCACTGTATTATTAGAGATGTGTGTGCATGGTTCCCTGGAAAGGTTTTTGAACAAGAGAGTGACACGATGAAAGTGGGGTTTTATTTATTGCATCATACATAGTAACTGGGGGCCTCAGCAAATATATGTCAAGTGAATAAATCACTTGAACTTCATAACCAGCCTGAAATAATGCTGTTATTTAATTGAGAAAATGTTACAATGTATCAAATATCTCAGCAATAACTTTTAGTTCCTAACTATAACGTAAAGAAAAAATAAGGAATATAGTTTAGTAACATTTGATTTTTTTAATTTATTGGTTTATAGTATATTAAATAGTACTATTTATAATTTATATTATATGTCATGATATATAATATATATTATTTTTAGTTTATCATATACTAAATAATTAGCATAAATGGATTGGAAAGGCTAAAAATAAAAGACATTTTCTTTTTCTTTTTGGATATTTATGTTATGTTCCATATTTTATACTGTGTTGATTCTTGGTTTTTTATGAATATTTTGTTAAGTCTGTCTCAGGAAAAGTTTTGTTTTTTCTGTGCCTGAATTTTTTAGACAGTTTCATTACCCATGTCTTCATTCTGAAAATTAATTTTAAGAATGAAAACATGAATAATTAACTCTTTTTGTATTTGCATTTTCAAATTTATTTTTAAAATATAAATGTCCCCCCCCAAAATTAACCTGTTGATAATTAATTAATTTGAATTATTTGGTTTTCTGCCTGAATCAGCATAGGAAAAGAAAATGGCATATGTCTAGATAGGTCTCAGCCTTCTGAAATTGCTACAAAAGCAGTTGTAGCCCCTGGTTGCTGGGCAATAGACAACATAGCTAACTGAGCTCCCTTCACTTTTACATTATTTATCTAGATTAATGATGTAAGCCATCATAAAAAAACAAGGTATTTGTTATATAAATGGGATGGCTAATGCAGCTCAGGAAATTTTAAGATTTTGCTTGGTGTTTATATATGCTTTCAAAGCTTTTAACCTTGAAAGACATGGAGATTGTTTGGAAACCAAAATCAGTCAGATTAAAAGGATTTGCTATAAGCTCCTTCCTTATAATAATGAACCATCTTAGAAAACTGCCATTTGATTTTTCTTTTCATGTGAATTGTTCCCTAGTAGTTGGAATAAAGTTATCAAGTCATATTGTGGTGGTCATATCAATGTGCAAGGTTTTTGGGGGTTTTTATGACTGCTCTCTTCTACAAATTTTGCCAGAAATCAGATTCAAAAGAAATCTTCTGAACCTATAAAATAGAATATTCATATATGTCCAATTGTCCTTAATATGTATATGTTATAGTGTCACTAATAAAGGACATTCTTAAATAACCTATTTTAAATTATTATAAATGATTTCTAAAATGATGATTAATAATACCTATTCTACCTACCTTACAAAGTTGTGAAAAATCAAGTGGAATAATGTAGGCAAAAATCCATGTAAATGGGAGCCGTTCCTATTCTTGCTAACATGCTTACTATCAATTACAGTGGTTCTCTCATTGTATCACATAACGTCCATTTCTCCAAGCTCACCATAATCTCTGAAAGGCTTGTTTCTCCAGTAAATAAGCTAGTAATAAACATAGGCATTGGCCAGGTGGCTGTTTTGGGTAGGGAAGGGCTGGTACTAAAATCCTACACAAAAACAAAGAATTATTATGAAAAGAATAATGAATGTTAGTATTTACCTAGTGAGAATTTGTCTACATACCTAAAAATTATTAAACTTTTCCTTGGCTTTCTGTTTCTTTCTATATGGTTTTCAGTGCCATCTGCGTTGAATGATGCCATTCACCATGAGCTGCCTCTTTCTTCCTCTCCCTCATCTCATATCACTTCTGCTACTTTCTCTTCCTTCACCCCTGTCTTATGTGATAAAGTAGCCTCACTCCTTACCAAGGCTAACCTCTCTGCCTATTCAAACCATCCCAATAGCCCCCAAATCCTCCCCAAATTCTATCTTCCCCATTACTGTAGAGTCTCTCTCTTGGGCTCACAACCCAGGAGTCATCCTGCCTTCCTCTCCGTATCCAAGCTGCTGCCAAGGTCTGTTGATTTCACCTTTGCATCATCTTTCAAATATACCCTTTCTCTCCTCTGACACCATCACCGCTCTAGTGTGGTCCCTCATCACATCACATATGGACTACTGTAGTAGTCTGCGGGCAGGTCTGCCTGCCTCCAGTCTCTGCCCATTCCAGTTCATCCTCTTTTCTGCTGCCAAAATGATTTTTCTAAAGTACCCATCTAATTATGTCACACACACACACACACACACACACACACACACACACACACACACACACACACACACAAACTCCAATGTCTTCCTGTTGCCTGAGAAATAAATCCAAAGTCCTCTGCTTGACTTGCCCTCATGACCTAGCCACCTCCTACCTTTTCTGGTCTTCTTATACCTTACTCCCTACCATGGACGTTCCAATCCAGTGACACTGTTCTACTGTCTGTTCCACAACTGGACACTCCATCTCTCAGGTCTGGGCATTTTCTCTGGCTGACCACCAGGCCTCCAATGTTCTCCTTCCTCAACTCTGCCTGCTGGCTTCCCCGGCTTCCTTTTAGTCCCAGCTGAAATCCCAGCTTTTGCAGAATTAATTCTGGTGCCTTCACTCTGTTAATTATTTTCTGCTTATTCTTTGTAAAGCTTGTTTTAAACACATTTGTTTGCCTATTGTCTCCCCCACCAGATTGTAAGCTTCTTGAGAGCAAAGACTGTCTTTTGAATCTCTTTGTATCCCCAGTGCTCGGCGTAGTGCCTGAACCATATTAGGTGTTTAATAAAAGTTGATTGATTAATTTATTGATTATTGATAGTAAAGCTTATCTAAGGATCACTTGTTCAGTGCAATAGCTTACATGTCTGTACATGTATGTATATTACATATTCTTTGTTCACTTTTTTGTAGCATATGTATACATACATGTAGTACTGTGTGTGTATGTGTGTACACAGATATCAGTGCTCTCTTTGGCTGTATCTCTGCAATTCACCCATATAGACTGCATGGTCCTTCTATATAGTTATTATCCTCAAAGCATGAATTTGGCATGTCCCTGATGTCAAAAGATTATTTTTCCCCACTCTAATCCAGTGGTTTAACACTTGCTAAATTTTTTGTGATCTGTTCTATCTTAGGAATATTTCACAGTAGGCATTTTAAAAAATGTTTTTATGGTATGTTTCACTAAACTTCCATAGCTAGTTTTCCTTATTGGTTGGTTAGGGTTATTGATAGGAACAAACTTGTGGTGTTTTCATTGGCATCTAGCACTAGTTATGTACATTTATGCTCTTTTAAAATTTATTTTTGGGAGGCTGCTAATCCAGATTCTCTTTATTAATATTTCATTAAATCACCACATTTAAGGACTATCCAAGTTGACATAGTTATAGAACCTGTTATAAATACCATTAAAGTACTGAATGTAAATAAAGACTACACATTTAGTCAAAAATGTCTTAGGTTGAAATTACAAGCCTTTTTCTTAAACATGCACAGTAAATCCTTTATTTGAACGTTTTAGTATGATCTGGTTTTTAACCATTGCAATATATATTTCTCTAAAATACCGTGTTTATTATTCATCTTTATCTTTCTCGCCACTTCTACTATTCATCTTCAAAGAAAAATCAAGAAACAAATCATTTAATTATACAAGAACAGTATGTTTCCCTCTTTAAAATAACAGCCATGGCTGCCTTCATAAGTTCCTCCGTGATTTTAAGAATATGACAGTTTTACAGCTAGAATCAGAGAGATCTAGACAAAAAGAGATAATACTTTCTTGCTTAAAACAAGTTCCTTTCTCTGAAATGTGTTTCATGCATTAAAGAATGTCGTTTGCGTGAAGTTGAATTCTCTATTGAATTTATCACATTAGAGAAAGCATTAAATTTCTCAATTTCTTGACCATCAACCCAAGATCTCTGGTTGCTGAGAAACATACCAGACTTAGTATAGGGCAGAGCAGAAAGGGATCAAAATAATTAGAGATATGGCAGGTGAGGATACTCCAAAGAGTGGAGGAACTTGGACAAAGTATGAGAACCTGCCAGTTCATCGTTGCTAGAGTAGTAGAGTCCCTTCCAAAGTCTAAGATACTATGACCTCTATAGCTAGTTTCACCATGTCACTCTTCCCTTGAAGAACCCAGGATGGCTTAAACCAAATTTCTCTGCTATGGCTGGCCCACCACAGTCTAGCCCCACCCCATATACCCAACTTATTTCCCACGTCTTGGAATGTCAGACTTGAAAGTCTACCATACAAGGCTACCTGATTCCACTTGTACCAGAAAAATAAAAAATACTATCTGTCCAGTCAGCCAGCTTATACATAAAGACGCCCAGGGAAACAGAACCTACTACCCATTAATACAGCCCATTCTTGGGGACAGTTCTGATTTGTAGAAGGTTTTTCCTTAATTCAGCCTAAATCTTCCTCTTGGCAACTTCTACTTCTTTATTGTTCCTTTTTCTCCCTATTGGGGCCAACCATAATGTTCTTATATGAGGCAGCCCTTAAAGTACTAGAAGGCAGTTATCACACCCTTACTAAGTATTTTTTTCTTCAAATAAAACATTTCCAAGCCCTTCAGCTGGCACTCATGTGACACGAGCCCAAGGCTCCCTCATTTGAATGAACTTGAACATTGACACCAAGAACCAAACTCTTATCATAGTTCTAGAATAACCTAGATCAAGACTGTTTTATCTCTACTTCTGGGAACTGTTTTTCTTAATTCAGCCAAAGATTTCATTGGCTTTTTCAATTGCCATGTCTAGGCAATACTAACACTTAAGTAAAAACTTAAAATTTTCTGAACTATAGTAGCTATCCCATTTATATGACAAATAGATTTGGAGGACTTAATAGAAAATTTAGAAATATTAATTCACAGATGGATTCAGATCAATATCTAGTCCTGAAGAAGCCTACCAAAGTTATTAGTGCCAGCAGAATAAGAGATGTCAAATTTTTAGCATAATTTTCCTATCCACCCTTCTCCCTCATTTTAGAGTGAAAATAATTAGAAGAAATAGTAGGAGAATGACTTTATACATGTATGTGTTTATATCTATAGCTCTGTGTGTGTGTGTGTGTGTGTGTGTGTGTGTGTGTGTGTATCTTTTCTAGCATATGGAAAAGCCAAGCCTTTCTGGGTAGAGAATCAGTGAGTTTTTAACAAGCTGGGGAATTTGCCCCCAAGCTATCTGAATTGTGGTTACTTATTTAACCTCCAAATTACCAAAAAAAATTGCCAGATCCCTGTTGGATATTCTGTTGTGCAGACCTAGTGATTTAATTGGAAAAGGATCTCTGTTGCCTTCCCAAGTTTTTCAGTAGCATTTCTACTCACTGTTAAATCGTTGGCACATTTTACCCTGGAGAGTAGATTTTTTTTTGGCATCCTGGGGAATTTTGATATATTTAAGAAGGTGAGAAATACACATTGGCATCATTTAAGTGACATAAGTTTAAGCCCAAATTGCCTTTTACATGCCAAAGATGTGAAATGTGCCAACTGCTTAATAGTGCACAATAACTATTCAACTACATACGTTGATGATTTCAGCAGAACAGTTTAGTTTCTTATTGTTTTTTTAACATCTGAATCACTTAGATAAAATTATGCCTTGTGATGTCTTAATAATAGAGAGAGGTGGTCCATGACTTTTGTATAAGCAGATTATGAGTAACATTGAAATGTTAGTCATGCTACAGTGGCATGCAGTTGTATATTGTAAAGAACAGAACAAGAATATTGCTCTCATTTAATATACCTATTCTGCCATTTCCTTACATCTTCAACAATTTTAGTCTATAAAAATTTGGAGTGCTATCATGTCTGAAGTGGAACTTCCCTAATTAGAGTTTATGTAGACGCCTATGTGAATAGTGACCTTTTTAACTTCTTTTTCTAAAACAAAACTGGATTTTGAGTTGTTACAGGTATTACAAATATCTGTTTTCAGAATTCTAATTCTATTTTCTGAATTTAAGGCTCAATGGTCTTTTTCCTAGGCTGATCCAAACTAGAGAATTTAAATTACTACCTAAAATAACATTTGGATTATCACCAAAGAAAGTTTTTCATGTAATACACAAAGGAGTGTCCTACAACCTTGAAATATATTTCCTTTCTACAAATTAGCAGGTTTAAAAAACCCCAGCATTCTGGAGCTCTTCCAGATTGCCTGTTGTACTATCTTTTTCTGACAGCGGTCAGTGTCTGTAGCTGTGTTTCCTCATATCCTTGGTTAACTATGGAGACCTTTGCTTGCACCTGAAGTAGTTCTTCCACTGCCCAAACAAACCAAGACAATGCATTCATTTCTCTAGCGCTGATACCTCAGTGAGAAAGAATTTTGGATCATGTTGGTGACTTTTTTTCCTGACATCAAAGACTCTTTTCAAAACTCTCAAAAATCAGGCCTTTCTGATAGAAAGACATCTTTCTAAAGATGCTAACATCTCAGATACAGAGCTGTGGATCTTGAGAATGGGGAGGACCTCAGTAGTATGGTCCAGTCCCTCTTCAGGAAGATAAATTAGCATTATCTCTGTTTTATAGATGAGCTATGTGAGACCCAGAGAAGTCGCAGAAATTGCCTGTAATTATACAAGTAATGTGTAGTAGAGGTGTCTTCCTTCCCTACATAGACTGCCAAGTTTAGACTTGAACCCCCAGGTAATAAGGAGCTATTTGTAGGTTCTTGATGGCTTGCTAAAAGTGAAGTTTAAGAAGAGGCCAAACTGGGAGCTGCTGCAGTGATCTAGGTTTGAGGCCTAGACCAGGAGACGAAGCAGCAGCAAAAGAAGGAAGACTCAGCAGGACTGAGTAACTGATTAGGCCCAGGGGATGAAGAAGATGACTTATACTTGTATGTATGTCACATATTTAGACTTAATATGCATCTGCACCAGCGAGTTAATTAATCCATCAAATCATCATGTGCATATATAAACACACACACATATAAACATATGTATGTATACCTACATGGCTATAGCTATATATCCATATACACATATACATATACCTATACAGATATATAAATATATGTGTGTACGTGTGTACACACTATCCAGACTCCAAAAAGTTCACCCCAGCAAGTCTGCCCAACGTGCTGGGGGTACCATTGGAACATGCTAGCTATCTTCCCGTCATCCCCGTCCTGCTGTGTGAGCAGCCCATCTTCTCTCCCTGGATGACCTCCTTTCCTCCTGTTCGTTGGTGCTCCTTGTTGGGTAAATGTTTCAACCCACTCGTAGGAAAGTCACCCTGGGTAAGCAGGCACTGTAGGGTTGCTGTCTGCCATGTTGGACTGGATCACAGAGGCCTTATTTCACATGTTGTTCTTCCTGATAATGTTGTGAATCATTTTTTCCTCTGACCAAAAAAACAGAAGCTGAGACTGTGTCCCAGTGGACTGGGCCCGGAGTCAGAGGAGCTTGAGTTCAAATCTGCCCTTAGTTACTTAAGAACTATGTGACCTTGGGCAAACGATGTAACCTCAGTTCGCCTCAGTTTCCTCATCTGTGAAATGGGGGCAGTGATAGCATCTACTTCCCAGAGTAATTGTGAAGATTGAGTGAGATAATTTTTATAAAGTACTAGCACAGTGCCTAGCACATTGTCATTGTTAAGTCATTTTGGTCATGCCCCTATTTGGGGGGTTTTCTTGGCAAAGATACTGGAGCAGTTTGCCATTTCCTTCTCTAGCTCATTTTATAGATGAGGAAACTGAGGCAAACAGGGTGAGGTGACTTGCCCAGGGTCATATAGCTAGGAAGTATCTGGGGCCAGATTTTAACTCAGGTCTTCCTGACTCCAGACCCAGAGCTCTATCCACTGCATCACCTAGCTGTCCCTGGCATATAGTAGGTGCTATATAAATGCTAGCTGTTTTTATCATCATCATCACCATTTTTATTATTGCTCTTGTTATTATTAGAAGTCATCTTGAATATTAATAAGCCATCTCTAAATCATCTTAAGCATTTGATTTCAACATGCACCCCACCATTTGGATTTTTTTATAGAATTTTCCACCTATAATATAACTTAACAAAGGTGAAAGGGGAGAGGAGAAATAATTCCCAGAAGAAAACCATTCCCCAGAAGGTGGTTCTGGTTATAAGGAAAAGAAAACTCAATCCTTGCCTTTGCTGAGCCTTGGCATGGATGGGACTAGAGCCATTTTAGCTACTGTGTTCCTCTGAGCCTTTAACTGGGTCATATTGCTTTTGTAATAGTGACAGAGGTAATTTCTTGAAGGGGAAATGTAGCCACCTGGTTGGCGGGTCGTCAGTCTTTCTCCCTCTTTGTTTCTGGCTAAAATAGTACCCTCGTCCTGGCCTCTGGTTACTGCAATAATGGACAGCATATCAGTGCAGAGGTAATGTAGGTACTTCTTGAGCCTTTCATGGAAGCTATTTTGGGTTCAGACTTGGAATGGCTTTCTTTCCCAAGTGGTCCATTGCTTCTTTTTGTAGGCTTTGGAGAAACTTCATTTCCAGAAATACTAAGGCTTTGAAGAAAACAGCAGATTTCTCATTAATACGTGTTTTACAAAGCCGAGTTGGTCTCTTTTGGCTCAGACTATACTCAAGGCTTCTCTCTCTGTCACAGCTTCGTTTCCCCAGGCTCCAGGGGATGCAGTAATGGTTTTTCAGAGTCCTTGAATCTGTTGCCTCCGGGCACAACATGACCTAGATGAATATGACATGTTGCCCTTGTCCAGTGTAGGATAGAAAGCTCACTCCCTTCCCACAGCAGTTTCTTCCTTAAGTGGAAATGGTCTTTTAAATTTTCTGCTCTCTATCCAACACCTTTAGAGTAATCAAAGGGCTGGGAGTGTATATTCTCTGATTTCTCCTTCCTAATAGAATCTCTTCCTCATATCCTGTTACTTCCAGAGCCAATTTCAGTCTCCTGCTGTGAAATGTTTAGCTTTATTTGTCATGCCCTATGCATCTCTGACGATAGAGAGCAACACTAGATCCAGGATCAGTTCTCTGTATTGGTCTGTCTTCCTGCCTTTTGGCAGATCCATATACACCTACATGATTTTATATAGACACATTTTCAGAAATCTCCAGAGAAGATGATTACTCAACTTCCCTCCATAATTTATTACATTTAATAAGTTGCTATCAAGAATAGTCTATATAAAAGTAATGCATGGACACATATATGTATATACTAAGTAGGTACATCTATTCATATATCTATACACAGAGTATATGCATAGATATATGTGTTCATGTGTATATATCTAAAAATCAAGAGTCAGCATTATGTTTAATGGGAATAAACTCTACTTTTCCATTAAGATCAGCAGCGAAACAAGAATCTCATCACTTCTGTTGCAGATGTTAGCTAACTATAGCAATAAGAAAAGAAAAACAGAGGAAATAAGCATAGGCAAAAAAGAAATGGAAAGAATCTTTTTTGTAAGTGATAATGATGCTATTTTTAGAAAACCAACTAAAAACTATTTGAAGTAATTCATAACTTCAGGAAAGATGCAGAATATAAAATTAATCCACACAAATCTTCAGCATTTATCAGTAAAACCCAGCAGGAAAAGATAGAGAAATCCCATTTCAGATAACTACACAATATACAAGGAGTCTACCTACCAAAATACATACAAGAACTCTATAGTAAAATACATCTTCAAAACATTTTTTTTAAAGCAATTGGGGTTAACTTGCTCAAGGTTACACGGCTAGTTATTTATTTATGTGTGGGTGCTAATTTTCTGAGGCCGGAACCGATCCCGGGTCCTCCCAACTCCGGGGCCGGCGCTCTTACTCACTGTGCCACCTAGCCCCCCCTTCAAAACATTTTTTACAGAAATAAAAATAAACATAAGTAATTGTAAAAATATTGATAGCTCATGGGTAGACAGAGACAGTATTATTTTTTAAAAATTATAGTACTACCTAAAATAACTTACCCAATTCCCTACTAGTCAAACTTATTTTTACATTTAGTTACCCCTCAGAGGAAAAAACCAACACTAAACAAACATAATATCACTTTTAAATATGAAGCAAAAGTCATCATACTCTTCTTGCCCCTTTTTGTATCCTTGTATTACCAAAACTTAGCACAGTACCTGGCATACAGTAATCACTTAATAAGTGCTTGTTGACTGACTGACTAATGTACTTGTAGTAGTTCTGATATTAAAGTTCAGCATTGTTGGTAGCTATGTGGCCTGGAGTTAGGAAAGCCTGAGTTCAAATCTAGTCTCATACACTTACTAATAACCATGTAACCCTTGACAAGTCACTTAATCTCTTAGATGCAATATAAGGGCATTTATAGCACCTTCCTTCCAGTCTTGTATGTAAAGCTCCCTGCAGAGCTTCAGTGCTAGCCATGATTACCTTTGGTTCCCAGAGCCCTTTCTGTCCTGCCCCTCCTTCCTGTCTGCTGACCCCTGCTTACACCTGATGGCTCCTTTCTCAAACAAGACACTCCACCTTTCCACTTCCTGCCCCCATGCCCCACGATGCACTCCCTTCTCCTTTCTTCCTCCTGGCTCCCCCCTCCCACCAAGTACCACCTTCTTCAAGAGGCTTTCCCCTTCCCCCTTAACTACAGGGCCTTCCCTCTAAGACCATCCCCAATTTATCCTGCACCTCTATCCTGATTGAAGATAGTTGTTTGCATACTGTCTCCCCCCTTAAACTATGAGTTCTTTGAAAACAGAGATTGTCTTTTGCCTTTCTATGTATCCCCAGAGCTTAGCACCATACCTGGCGCACAGTAAGGGCTTAATAAATGCTTTATTCATTCATTTACTCATTCATAGTAGACACTTAAAAAATATTGACTAACTGGATGACGACTGTTATGTTTCTTGATGCCTTCTATTTTTGTATTTCTGTCACATATCATCTCAAATAATTCTTTGTAACAAACAGAAACTGCTAACAAAACTAACTGCAAGAACAACTGTGTTAGTGTATACAGCATTCTGCTGCCCTAGCCCCCTGCCTTTCCACCTAGGGGAGGGAAATCTCCTTCCTCATCCACCTGCTCTTCAGCTTGGTGATTGGTCATTATAACCAAGCCTTTCAGTGCTGTGTTCATTTATATGTTTTGTCACTGTGTATAGTGTTCTGACTTCAGTGTAATTAAGAAAACTCCCATCTCTCTGAATTTCCTCACAGTCATTGTTGCTTCTGGCATAGTTAAACATTCCTTTTCTTTTTCTTTTCTGTGGTTTGTCCAGCCATTTTCCAGCTGGTGAATGCTGTGGCATAGTGGGCCAGATCTGAGTCAAGAAAGCTTGACCTCAGATCATTCTTTAACCCTTTACTAAGCTCTCTGATCTCAGGCAAACCTTTATGAGCCTCAGTTTCCTTATCTATACAGTTCTAGGCCTGGAGTCAGGAAGATCTGAGTTCAAATTCCACCTCAGATACTTACTAGCTATGTCACCTTGGCAAGTCACTGTGCCTCGGTTTGTCTCACTTTCTCAACTATAAAATGGGTGTGGGGGCACCTTCCTGGTAGAACAGTGAGGATCAGATGAGATACTGTGAAAAGCACTTAGCAGAGTGCCTGCCTCATGATAGGCATTCTAGAGATGGGAGGAAATAACCCTTCCGTCCTGCACTCCACAGTATTGTGATCAGCAAAGGGAATTCTAGAAAGTGTTTTACTGAACTGGGAAATAAGATATGCAGACACTGGGCTATAGAAATCCATCTTGCTGTACTAGGAAGTTGGAGGGAAGGGCGTCTGGGTGGCACAATGAATAGAGCACTGGCCCTGGAGTCAGGAGGACAGCCATGTGACCTTGGGCAAGTCACTTAACCCCAATTGCCCTACCTTCCCCCCTCTAAAAAACAAAATAAAATAAAAAGTTGGGGTGGGTGGGTGAGTATTTAAGAGAGAACAGATTGGGGAAAGGGATATGCAGTAGGCTTGCTATTTTGGGGTGAGTGTAGGAGAAAGACAGGGAGGAAATTTGTAACTTAAAATCTTATGGGAATGAATGTTGAAAACCAAAAATAAATAAATAATAACGTAAATTTTAAAAAAAGAAAACTGTTTTCCTGTCAGCTGTCATTATTATTGCTATTAGTTGGTTTCCTCTGGTTTTTGCTGTTGTTTGTTTTTGGTTTGTTTTTTGGGTTTTTGCTACATTACTGTCCATTTCAGTGAATCTGTGACTTCATTAGTCTGGGTTTTCCATCTATCAGTGAGGATCAGATCCTATCCATGTCTTCTTTTCCCGTGTTTATCTTTCCATGAGGATTTCCCCAAAATATTAGAGGCCCTCCTCTAGTCCTTTTAATGTTTGGGTACCAGCATTTGGGCTATCTGTCTGAGGTCTGTCATTGATACCTGAAAGGGTTAATAGAAAGACAAACCATTTTCTCCTGAATTTGAAAACCTCACACTTGAGTTTCCTTCCTGTCTAGTAGAGAATCAAGCTGACAGAGTTAACATTTGGGGAGTGCATAATTTCGAAGATAAGATAGATAAAAGAACAATTAACCAACACCATCTAATTCACTTTTCCATGTGAATATTTGGGAAGGGAAAAGTATTTTCGCAAACTACTTTAAATGACAAAACAATGCATGGTTTCAGGGGTTTTCATAAAGCAACATAAAGGAATAAAAAGACTTGAGCTGTGTGAAAAGCTTGAACTCTTGAGCATAATTCAGGAGCTGTGGGGAAAATTGCCATGAAATGTAGTTGTATAGTTCATGCACTGTTACAACAATCTGTGTGTGTCAAACCCCTCCTTGTAGAGATTAAGCTCCTGGAGGGCAGCAAGCAGAATTTTGTAATCATTACATTTCCAGTGCCTAGAAGAGGACTGTAGACCATAGTGGATGCTTAGTAAATGTTTCATTTCTCCAAAAATGATCTGGCATTTCACTGTTACTTTAATAAATAGGTTTTTAAAAAGTTACTCAGTCTGGAATAATTTTCAAAGTTAATATAAGAGTATTCTGGAGACAATGAAGATAAAGGGGCAAAGAATTCCCTTAGATCATCAAATTAACTCTTCTTGATGAGTCTGTTTTGGGTTTTATGAAATTGACAGTGCTGTGCTATGATTTCACTTCTCATATTCTTGTAAATGACATTACATTGTGCCAAGATGATCAATATATCCTAGACTCTCCATTCATAGAGTTTAACTTCAGGGAACAACTTTAAAGTGCTAACACATACACACACATACATACACTCTCTCTCTCTCTCTCTCTCTCTCTCTCTCTCTCTCTCTCTCTCTCTCTCTCTCTCTCTCTCTCTCTCTCCTCTCCCCTAGTTTCAGAACATCGTTTTTTTCATAGGCTGACAGAAAACAGAATTCATTAAGGGACCTTGCCCTCCCATTTTCTTCCTGGAAGGTAATTTTGTTTCAGAAAAGCTCCGGGATATATATCCAGCTTAGAACAGCTGAGGGATGTATAGAGGAGCCCTGTCCCCTGGCCAGGCCGGCCTGTAAGCAGCCATGTCATTTCTGGGATCACTCTTTGGGTCTGAGTCTACTTTAGGGCACAGTAAACAAAAGCCCACAAGGGAAAGTATTAGGGGGATGGAGAAGGGAAGAATGTAGGCAAGGACAGTTTTTATTTCACTGATTTCTTTACCATGTATGTCAGCCTTCCTAATTTTCCCCATCTACCATCATATTACTCATAAAGATAGTGATGATTCTCTCTCATAACCTAGACTTGAAGGGCTGGCCAGCAAGCACCCTCTTCCTGTTTTATACCATACACTGCATTATTTTTATCTCTATCCATCCTCCCAGAAGCTCTTGAGCTTTCCAAGTTTCTTTAAGGTGACAAGGAGAACTGGTTAATAAGCCCTTGGGGTTATTCAATATCCCTCTTCAGTGTACGTTTTCTGTAGCTGAGAACACTCAAACTTTGTCAAAGGTGAAGTACTTCCAAATGCCACTTGAATGTGATTAAAGGAATTCTGAGCTTGATAGGACTCATTATCCAAGATGCCAGGGCCTTACTGTTTGCTCAAGTATCCTCAAGAGAATAAGAAAAGGTCTTAGTAGGATGGCTTTGGGGAGTAGAGGCTAACTAGTCATTGGATTTGTGTATGAATGTATGCCAAATCTATCATAGTCAACATTGAGCTGAAATAGAATGTATTGTTACAGGGTAAATGCTCAAGCATTTCCAGCCTTTTCCTTGGCTTTAAATAAGAATTCAAAACCTTTCTTTGCTTGCTACCCTGAGGTTCTTGTTTGGACTTTTTCCTCCCAAATGAATGTAATTGTCCAAATTTACAGGATTGGTTTTTGTTTTGTCTTTTATCTTTAACACCCTTAGTAGGTTTTATTTTTATTTCTAAGTTAGAAACTGGTAAACCGTGATTCAATGCTATCATACTATGTGATTTTTAAAATTCCTGTTACTGATTAGTTAAGTCCAACTTGCTTTCATTACCTAATAATAATAACTTGGAGTTATATAGTGTTTGAAGGTTTACAGAGTACTTTCCTTATACCAACCACATGAGAGGTATATATTTTGCAAGAATTTTCATCTCCATCTTAGACATGGGGAAACTGAGGCACGGGAAAGTTAAATGACACTATGAATCTTAGAGCTGGGCTTTGAACCCATTCTTTTTTTTTTTTTAAAGCAATTGGGGTTAAATAACTTGCTCAAGGTTACACGGCTAGTCATTATTTATGCGTGGGTGCTCATTTTCTGAGGCCGGATCTGATCTCGGGTCATCTAAACTCCGAGGCCGGCGCTCTTACTCACTGCGCCACCTAGCCGCCCCTTTAGGGCAATTGGGGTTAAGTAACTTGCCCAAGGTTACACGGCTAGGTTTTTGTTTGTGCGGAATAAGTGTCGGAGGCCGGCTCCGAACTCAGGTCCTTCTGATTCCAGGGCCGGCGCTCTATTCACTGCGCCACCTAGCCGCCCCTGAACCCATTCTTTAAAGGGTTTCCTTCTAAGGCTCTACATGGCCAACTTTTAATCAGTACGTTCTTGAGAAATCATCTCTAATTTGATCACTCCGTCGTTACATGGCTGATAGAGCTGAGATGTTCAGGGAGATGGAATTACACACATACTTAGAATGGAGGGACTGAATGTTTTGCCTCCAATTTATTAGGTACTGTCATTGTACTGTAGTTTTTTCACATTGAGTTCCAATTAGACAAAAATGTGACAAGACCATTTAATTAGTCAATAAATATCTATCCCTGAAAGTTGGCACTTGGCAAGTCACTGGGTTCGGCATTTTTGTCCAGCACAAGTGTGGTCAGGCAGTGTGTGTTGTGTAAGATGTCATAACGTACTCAGACACTTAAGATGAAATGACTAAGCTTTGGTTTCCATTCGCTTCTGATGATATGTTGACAAGAAGGGTGGAACTCTTTAATAAAAACATTAACATTCAAAGGTCTTAAATAACAAGCACCACTTGTCATGTTATGCAACTCATGAAGTTGTCTCAGGCTGCTAGACGTCAGCTTATGCCGTGCTTGGACCTCTTCTCTAAAACTTCACAAAGAGGACTTACTGATGCATTACCTGAAATAGAAACAAAGCAAATTTAGAAGCTAAGTTTACAGTCAACAAAATTTAAGGAATTTTTAAGAGCTCTTCTTTAGTCTGCAAGATGAAAGGAGAACAGTTTGTTTGATTCATTAACCCCCTCCAGAACCTTAATGTGCAAATAAAGGGATCTTCCCAAGTACACATTTCTTTGTATTAAAAGTAAATGTCATCATCACCAAAATGCTTGGTGGGAGACATGTAAGAAGCTGGGAGACTCCTGTTTTTCTCTCTTCTATGAGAATCACTGTGGATTTTTAATGTGGAATTCTGGCTAGAAACAATAGAAGATCATAGGAGTCATGGAGCCATAGGATTTAGATCAGAAAAGGATTTGGGAGATCAACTGGGCCATTCCATCTATCCCTCCCTTTCCTTTCTACCCTCCCCCACCCCATCATTTTACAGATAGAGAAATTGAGACTCGGGAGCTTGGGCAGAGCTTGGATTCCATCCAAGTTATTCAGACTTTAAATTCAGCATGTTTTTCTGCTGTGTGCCCCTGCCTCCTAGGCTTCTCAAGACCTGATCTGTCCTGAACAAGGGGAGCTGCTGTGTCCTTCATATGATAACGGCCCTTGTGGTGCAGCATCATTTATTCTGATTTCTTTTTACAAAGAATAGTTTTTTGGTTTTTAAAAAAAGGCAAGGTGTCTCTGAAATTAGTGAAATTTCAACCCCTCCTTTTCCCAGCCCCATAAAGAACATCTAAAATACTTCAGCCTCAGTTTCCTCATCTATAACATGAGAATACTAATAACAGCACCCAGCGATCCAGGGTCTTTGTGAAGATCAAGTGAAATAGGATTTTTAGACTACTTTATAACCCTTAGAAGTACCCTATAAATGCTAGCTAGTGTTGGGATTAATATTAGTATTATATGGCATGTGCTCTGGGCCTGTATCCTCGTTCTTCATTTATCTTTGAAATGCACTCTGAGGGCCGACTTGAGTGGCTCACGTTCATTAGGCCTGGAACCTCAGTAGCCATGTCCAAGATTCAATAGAACAAATAGTGACAAGGTTCTCAGCATGTTGACCCCCCGACCCCCACATACTACAGGAGCATTGCCAGTATGGATATATGTGACTACAAGCCAGAGACTTTAAGGAAATGTATTACCCAGAATTCAGCCTGCCTTCTCCAAATGGCACAACTCAGAAAGCTTTGTGCATTCACATACCACATCATGATTCTAGGTTGGGTATGTAGCTGTCACAGAACCTGTTTCCAGGCTCAGGGCCGGTTTCTCACTTCCCATGGCTTTTGCAGTCTATTTAAAATACCTCTTCCTGGAAAGAGCATTACTTGGATGTCATATTCTCATATACCCAGTCATTATTCTCACATTGGGATCTGTGGATTAGTAAGTCATCTTTATTGAGCACAGAAGTGCTTCAATTTTAGAAAACCTGATTTTTTTAGAATCAGAATTTACCAAACCATTCAGTTCAGGGTAAAGTATTTCTAATATAAAAAGATTTCTCACTTTACAGTGGTCCACAAGAGCATCTATTTAAGTCACGAATTCCTGTAGTATATTTCAGATCACAGGAAGTTAATTTATATATAATTTTGCAACATATGACACTTGTAAAAATCCCATATTTAATACTTTTTCATTGGTCATTCCTGAGCAGTCTAAGTGAAAATTAAATGTTAACTATTGAGGGGTTTTTTTTTTTTACCTCATTACACTTTGATCATAGTAGTGCAGTAAGTTAGTCAGTAAATATTTCTTAAATACCTGCCATTAGGCAGGCATTTTGCTAAGTGCTAAGGATACCAAAAAAGGCAAAAGACAAACCCCATGCCAAAGACTCACAGTCTAATTGGGGAAGAGACTACATGCAAACAACTAATGTGAAAACAAGATATATTTACAAGATAAATTGGAGGCAATCTCAGAGGAAAGCAGTCTGGGAAAGGCTTCTTACAGAAGGTGTGATGTTAACTGAGTCTTTCAAAAAAAAAAGCCAGAGAAGCCAGGAAGCAGAGATAAAGGTAGAGGGTGTTACCAGAGTAAAATCAACAGTACTTGGTAATAGATTGGATATGGGGAAAGTAAGAGATTCAGGAATTAAAGATGATGCCTGGTTTGTGAACCAACCATGCCTGGGAGGATGGTAGTACCCTTGACCATAATAAGGAAGTTTGGGATGAAAGACATTGAGTTCAGTTTTGGACATGTTGAGTTTAAGATGTCCAGAAGACATCCAACTCAAGAAACCCAGGAGGCAGTTGGAGATGGGATACTTGAGGTCATCAGACAGATTAGAACCAGATAAGGAGAGCTGCAAATCATTAACATAGATGAGATCAGCAAGGGAAGCTGTAGAAGACAGAGCCCTGTGGGATGCCCACAGTTATGGGACATGAACCAGATGAAGATCAAGCAAAGGAGAAGGAGACAGAGAATGAGGAGGGAGCAGTGGGAGAACCAGGAGAGGGGGGTATCCAAAAAACCTAGAGAGAAGGTAATCGAAAGAAGAGAGTGATAAGCAGTGTCAGAGGCTACAGAGAGGGCAAGAAAAATTTGGATGGAGAAAAAGCCACTAGATTTGGCAATGAAGAGATCGTCGGTAACTTTGCAGAGAGTACTTTCAGCTACCCACATGCCTAGAGTGCTAGAGACTTTTTGATTGATCTGTCAGTTTTCTCATTGCTTCCAAGATAAAATGTAACAGACAGTGCTGGTTACTTAATATAGATTAGCTAATGTTTTATGTGCTGGAATTAGTATTTCCCTGGGAAATTCTAATGGGACCTGCTACGCTTATTATCTCATATTTAAGTCTTTAATTGTTGCTTATTGATTTTTACATTTCACAATTCCCACCCTTATAAGTACCACACCTTATGAGAAGGAAAGTTAACCCAAGCCAGCCAATACAGTGTAGCTGTGTATGGTGTGATATGTCACATTCTTCTCTTTACTGTGGAGAGGAAAGTATATTTCCTGCTTATTGATCCACTAGAAACAAGATTGGTCATTCCATTTCATCTGGGTACTGATATCTTTTAATATGGTTTTCATTTATACTAATCACACTCATCATATGATTCTCCTGGTTTTGCTTTCTTAAGTCTGTCTCTTTAGATCTTCCCGTGTCTCTCAGAATTTCTCTTATTTATAATTTCTTTTTTTTTTTTTTAAAGCAATTGGGGTTAAGTAACTTGCTCAAGGTTACACGGCTAGTCATTTGATTTATGCGTGGGTGCTCATTTTCTGAGGCCGGATCTGATCTCGGGTCATCCAAACTCCGAGGCCGGCGCTCTTACTCACTGCGCCACCTAGCCGCCCCTTTAGGGCAATTGGGGTTAAGTAACTTGCCCAAGGTTAGGTTTTTGTTTGTATGGATTAAGTGTCGGAGGCTGGCTCC